>JALPQI010016889.1:0-21392 GCA_025490895.1 Thaumatotibia leucotreta
GTATCAAATAGAGTAGATATGTATTGTTTTGTTTCGCGGGTTATTGTGAATATTGTTAATTTAGGGAATTTCTTTTATTTTGTAATGTCCCTCCGTATTTATTTATTTATATTATAAGATTTCTAAAATAGATTCCAGTTTTAGCTGTTACGGTAATATATTGTCACAATCATTAGTAGGTACTACCTACTAATATATTTTAATTTCTATGAACAATATAAAAATCTGTGAAGAAAAACATGTTTGTATGGAAAATCATAGCTCATAGCTCAGTCCATCTTGTGTTTTTATATGTCCATCGGAAACATATTTTCTGAAAATGTCAAGTCAAGCAATTTTGTTACTAAAAAGAAAACATGCATCAAAATAATGATTTAAAATAAATACTTTTCTAGTTGTATCACCATTAAATATTCATAATTCGTTTTTAATGTGCATCAACCACGGTCTCGTACCAAAATATTTGTAAATCCAATCAGTCCAAACACTTTGTTACAACTCCGCAAAAGTATGTTTCTGACATGAAAATGGCCGCCTATTGTTGACAATGTTTTTATTTATCCACCTTGCCGACTGCATTATACCTAATCGAAATTTATTAAATTCCACCACCGCACTGCACATGCTGCACCCCAAAAATTATAAAATATAAATCACCCCCCTGACACTTCGGCGATGTATCACGTATAATCGTATAGACGCGCGCCATCTAGCGATCACCCGCCGATCTAACAAGGATGCATTAAAACATTACTAAGATTAAGCTTAGTGACAACTGGGTATATGAACTTTTTATACTTAGTTTTTTTTAGCATTAGAAAGACCTTTGCAGAACGAGATATAAGGTTTTTTTACAGGCACATTCTGCGAATCGAACAGTGAATAAGAGTTATTAAATATCACGTATTCATTATCATGCTATATTAATACATACATTACTCAGTGTTGTGAACAGATAAGAAACATAATATTAGTTCATTTATATTCTAAGATGAAAAGATAAGAATTTTAATAAATTGCGTTTGCAATTTTTCATGGAAAGGTTGTACATTAAAAAACCTAAAGAGGCAGAGTTCTCACACAATTTTAAAACGTCACTGTCACCATCTGTTATTCGATTTGTCGGTTGAGTCGGTTGTGTTTTCTATTGCTGTTAGCTTACTTAAATATTGATGTTATCGTTTTTGTTCAATTTCGTTATTAATTATTAGTCTATTTAGATATTTTGATCATTTCTAAAGAAGAAACGGCAAAAGCAAAATCCTCTGACTGCCAGTGAAAAGCGGATGGTGGTATTCGTGGTGAATATTTACAAATTAGTGTTAGTAATGTGCCATAGAAAGGAATATGAATATCCCACTAAATCGGACCGTGTGAAAAAGACTGCTGAGACTGCTGGCATATCGTTGGCTACGGTATACAACATTTTAAAAGAAAATACATTTTTAAATGAAATTAGATAATATAATAGATAACACTGTGGAAAATTTTATTATAAACGTTAGTGGTTCCAAGTCCTCGGACTCTTCCACTGACAGTGAATAAAACTATGTAGAGTATGTCATCAGAGTTTTATTTTCTATTTTGTTACCAAATTCAAACTACGTTAGACCGTCCCAGATTAAAGCCGCCCATAATGGCGACAAATACTAAACGACGTTGCCGATGGGTAAGCATATGGCAGTCTTTATGACACCGTGTCCGCTTTTATACCGATAGTTTTAATCCTTAAATGCATGACTTTTAAAAGTACTGGGAGTGCATAATGTAAGCTAGATTAAATATGCAAATGTTGTTAAATTTTAGACTGTAAACTTCATTAAAGTCAGTAAATGTAAAATCGGTACGATATGATATGAGTTACAAATTTATAAAAAAGTACTTAGTTAAAAACCGCCAAACACTAAACGAAAACCTTCAATATTTAGCTTTTTTCTAAATTGCCCCATCTTGCTTATCTTCGTGTTCCTAAGGTACCCCTATGGTACAGAGGGCCTTCACAAATGCACGCCATGCTTCTCGATCCCCAGCAACACTCCTAGCCTAACTCCAGGTCATCTGAACGGCTTCAAGTTCCTTTTCGACGGAACGACGCCATGTGTGCACCGGACGACCAGGTCTGCGTCGTCCACCGGACGGCTGCCAACTAAAGGCCGTGCTGGCAATGTTGTTTTCAGCCCGTCGGAAAGTATGACCAATCCATTGCCACTTCCTCTTCGCAATTTCTTGTCCAATCGGAGATTGTCCACACCTAGACCAGAGCTCTTCGTTTCGAATAGTCTGTCGCCAATAGATGCGAAGGATGGATCTGAGAGACTTGTTAACGAAAACTTGAAGTTTATTTGTTAACCCCCTTTAGTTACCCTCCAAGTCTCATAACCAAACAGTAGGACTGACTTCACTATCGAATTGAAGAGCGCCAGCTTTATGCGTCGGGTAAGTACGTTTGAATTCCAAACTGGTCTGAGCTGGGCAAAAGCTGCTTTAGCCTTGTTGATTCTGGCTGCTACATCTTCATCCGTTCCATCCTGGTTTGTCACAGTGCTCCCAAGATACACAAAAGATGTCACAGTATCTAGACACGCTTCCTGGAGCCTCAGCGAACCCGTATCGCACGACTTGACCCTCATCTCTACGGTTTTCGATCGATTGATTCGCAGCCCTATCTTCTCAGCATCTCCTCGCAAGTTTTCCAGCTTCGCTTCTAGGTGCGTTAAAGTTGGCGATATCAATACGATGTCATCTGCGTAGTCCAAATCTTCAAGTTCTGCGTGGCCCCACCGTATGCCTCTCGGAGTTGATGTCACCTCTCTCATGACATCATCAAGTAGAACGATAAATAAGAGCGGTGATAGGAGGCATCCCTGTTTTACGCCAGCGGTCATATTTATGGGCGGTCCTAGCTCCTTCTCATGCACTACTCGGCACGTACTGCCTTCATACAGCGAGCGTATAATTCGCACTATTGCATCAGGGACACCCCGGCGGTACAGGCTCGACCACAGCGCACTCCAGTTGACTGTGTCGAAGGCTTTCTCGAAATCGACAAATGCTAGGAATAATTCGGTCTGCCATTCAACACATTGTTCAACCAGTATACGTAGGGTGTTTGTGTGGTCTGCACATGATCGTCCTGGTCGGAAACCAGCTTGTTCGTCCCTCAATGTCTCGGCTATCTTCTCGGATATGCGATTCAGCACAATCTTTGCCAGGACTTTGGCTACAGAAGGCAAGAGAGTGATGCCACGCCAGTTATCGCACTTTGACAAATCACCCTTCTTCGGGACTTTCATAAGCAGCCCCTGCTTCCATTCTAATGGAACCACTCCAGTCTCCCAAACCCGGGCAATAATAATAATAGAAATTTATTTCAGACTAAGTCCATATCAATTGTTAATACCTTAATACAATAAAATCTTACTTCATAGTGTTAGTGGATAATTTAAACAAAAATAATAATAATAATAATAAGAATTAAAAATAATAATAATAAGACATACAACACAATAAACACAATAAAATGCTTTCAGGACAGGTAGGTATCTTATTAGCCAACACTATTGGATGCTGCTGCACGTACAGCGGGTACGTGCAACAGCATCCAGTGGTGTTGGAACGGGCAGTCGAGCCTCTCGGCCAGCACACGTAGCAAACTGTTGGAGCTGCCGCGCAGCCGCCGCATCAGTGAGGCAGTACGCTTGCGCATTATAGCATGGAAGCCATCAGTTCGGGCCTCCGCAAACATACCTGATGCACTGCAGAAGCGCGGCAAACCCAACAGTATCCTAAAAGCATTATTATACTGTACTCTCAAAGTATTGAGAGTACTCTGCGTGTATCTTACCCACAGGCTGCACGTGTAGAAGCTCTGGCAGTAAGCCCTGAACAACGTAATTTTCACTTCATTCGTACACCGTGCAAACCTGCGGGCAAGCATATTACAACGCACAGCCATGGAACGTCTCTCCCTTTCAATGTCCATGCCATCCGAGAGATTCGCAGTCACCCAATGGCCCAAGTATTTGAATTCTGATACTTGCTTAAGTTCCCTACCGTACAAGTAGACGGGGGGCACTGTCCCCACCGTACCACCACGAGGCTCAAAGACAAGGAGCTCACTCTTATTTATGTTATACTTGAGCCCATGAGTAACTGCGTACCTTTCACATATGCCTAGTAGCTTCCTAAGCGCACTGATAGATGGACCCAGCAACACCATGTCGTCAGCATAACTGATGTTATTGATGCTTACGCCATCTATCGAACAACCGACCTTGGCGTTGCTGAGTTCATCGATCAGTCCGTTTACATATAGATTGAATAGCTTGGGTGAGGTTAACCCTCCCTGGCGCACACCGCAATTCAATCCATATGCATCAGAAAACTCGCCTGCCCACCTAACGCTGTTAGTCTGGTTGGCGTACCAATATCTGAACATATGTATTATGTCAGACGGCAAATCTGTCTCACACTGCAACTTATTCCACAGTACATTATACGAAACCATATCGAAAGCCTTCGATAAATCTAAAAAACACGCATAGACCGGCGTTTTTCTATCTGTGTAGTACCGAACGACATGCTTGAGGCACAAAATAGCTGTCTCCGTCGATAGCCCAGGTTTGAAACCAAACTGAGCATCGTGGAGCTTAAGGTGCTTGGTTAAAAGACCATCAAGCAAGCCGTCCAGCACCTTGGCAACAATTGTAGCTAGCGATATCGGTCTGTAGTTGCTTTTGTCAGACAGGTCTCCAGTCTTATTCTTCACTAGTGGGACAACTATGGTGCGCATGAGAGCCTCAGGCAAATATGCATGTCTAAGGCAAATGTTAAACAGCAGCGCTAACACTCTCTGCAAATGAGGCCCCGCATGTTGAAGGTGCTCGATACTCAGACCATCATGCCCAGGCGACTTACCTCTGGTCATGTTCTTGATTACTGATGCAGCATCATTCTCAGTGAAAAGGTGATGGCGAAGGCATTGTCTATCAGGACAGGCATGAGCATCGGGCACCCTCTCCCTCGGCAGCACCGCCGGTTCAACCCTGAAATACTCGGCAAACATTCCTGCGATCGCCTTAGATTCGCTGACGCCACCGACGCTAATGGGAAGGCCAGACTTGGGATTAAGCCTAGCAGTCTCCTTCCAAAACCCCTTGAAATTTTTAGATGCATGATGTGACGCTAGGATGTCCATCTTGATCTGTTCTTGGTTTACTTGGCACCATTTAAGCCGTGCTTTAAACTCTTTACGCTTTGCGCACATCATGTCATACGAAGGACCTTTAGATGGCTTACCATGCTCCACCCACGCCTGAAAACAACGCCTAGCCTCACCATGAGCGTCTTTGACGTACTTGTTCCACCCAACGACTTGCTGACGCGGCCGTCTCTGTGCCCTGGCAGTACTTTCGGCTGCCTCACATAAAATATTAACAATCTCATGATACAATGAATCTATATGCTTTACATCACGACACAAACCGTGGCTACACTCTGCATGTTGTTCTGATAAACCAATAGATTTTAGACGTTCATTACAATACAACGTATAGTCACGAATTTGAGAGCCATCTCTCACACCCCATAAGACAGCATTTACAGACCTATCAATAAAATGTCGTTTGGGTTTAAGAGTACTAAAATTACAATTAATTTCTAGTGGGAAATGGTCGGACCAATATGTGTCATAACGTACTACTATCTCGCCCACTGATTGCCAGGCGCCTTCCGTAACAACACAATGATCCAGCCACCTCACAGACCCATGTGCATCGCTAACGAACGTGTAGGTTCCTGCCCCAGACAACTCTAATATATCTACATCTGCACATCGCCAATTCTGGTAACAACAAAAATCCATTAATTCGTTCCAAAACAATTCATTAGGATGTGCATTAAAATCACCCAACATATATACACATTCAATCCCACTACTCTCAATTATTGCACTTATTTCGCTTAAGCATTGAGTAAACTCAGGTAAGTTCTCCGCACAATTGGTAGGCATATAAATTGAGAACACTAGCATTGAACGCGCTGCTGACTCGACCTTTACAGCAATCATACGAACACTGTTGCATTTTACCACGGAGACTGACTCAAAAGCCGATTTTCGCCACAACAAAGCAACACCGCCATGTGGCCTGCCTCTTACAATGCCCGCAGCCGTGTCCATGGCCGAAACGCCAGCATATCCAAAATCTGCATCGATCTCGCCTAAAAAAGATAAGTCATCGGGAAAAAGCCACGTTTCCTGCAATGCAACAATGTCCGCACTATTACATAACTCTTTTATACAAGTAACCGACCTTTTCACTGACTTACAATTAAAGCTGACCATTTTACACTTATTATTCTTACTAGAACATCCTAAAACCATTTTACTTATTTACTTTTAGCTATTTAGGTATCTATTAGGTATTAGGTATATTAGATTCCACTTTAGGTAAATATATGTCTTATTATGTATTTAATCACTAAGTTTTATTCAATAAACGTTGCCTAAAATCCACGAACCGACGAAATGAGATACCTTCCGGCCATAAATTGCTATTTAAAAACATAGGCAACTTATAATTGGGTACTAAAATTTTGTACGCATGATAATTTTTCTCGGCCTTAACATTAATTATCTCCGCCTTCACTGCAACATTCGTTTTCTCCGCTATGTACTCCTCGACGTCGCGCGGCAAGGCATCTTTGTTGACATTGTAAACAAACAACGGAACCTTAATATCAGCCGCTCTGAACTTGCATCCTGGGTCAGTCCTAGCTGTACCTTTTAAACCTACAAATCTATTAGCAAATCTGTCCCTTTGCTTTTGCTCCCACTCCCTACTGGGTTTCTGAACTTTCCACTCTCCCTCAGAACGTAACACATCTGCAAACGTAGATTTATTTGCTAAACAATACGACGCGCTGTCATTCGTCTTCGTATTTACACATTGTCTACGCGTGCCGATACCACTAGCGCCAGGCGACATCACAGTCACTGTATTCGTCATAGGCACCCCACTCTGTGCATGCGGAAGGCCTGTCGTGTTAGAAACGATGCAATCATCTTGTATCTCAACAAACTTGACAATCTCGGCATCATCGGCTCTCTCGAGCGGAACGGAAACACGAGTAGTGCTCTGGGATAAGAGGGACGACTGCATCTCCGGCCCGCCATGTTCCTCATAAGGTGTGAGCGGGATGGGAATATTCAACGCACATGTTTGCAAAAGGGAGGGATGCACCTCGGGCGCGCTATGAGTTGCAGTTAAATCAGCTGATTTTTCTGTTATCTCTGGGGGTATTGACCGCTCGGGAATGTGCAGTATACCTATTGGACCACTGTTACAGCTGGTATTGTCATCCATATAACCACCTCGCTTTTTATTAACAAAACGATCACCTATACTAGGAATCTGCTGCGAAATGTTTACATTCGTACACTCCATAACAGACATTTCCGACTTCGAGTTAGGACAATCGCGTAATAACTGTTTACATTGATCCTTTGTCACATAATCGACTTTAATATTCTCAATTTCTGCCCTTAGCACAAGCAGATCCTTAAGCAAACGAGATACGTCAACATGGTCAAATGTTATTGGTGGTAGTTTATTCAAATCACGAGCCACGAATATGGGTATTTTCTCTGGGTCAGTTCGTTTAAATACATTAATTATGTCCTGCATGTCTCGGTGATGTTTTCCCTCGTTTCTTCTGGCAATATTTTTCGCGGAGGAGGTTGCGACTGATTGAAAAAGGAGCGACTTTGCATTGTAGATCTCCTCTTTTGAAAAAGCCGTTACACAAATTTGTAGCAAACTGTCACTGGACATCACTTCATGTTTATTTTGGACAAAACATAACACTTCGTCTATTACTATATTGCAACTATTACACTTAATCACTTTTAACAGGTCCGACACATTCTTATTTCTCGCCATATCATTAGAATCCGTCAAGGATTTCACTCGAAAAAAAAAAAAAAAAAAAATGAGATGCAATGAGAGGGCATAATAGCGCGGCGGAAGTTGCCGCGTCTGCACGGAGCATATCCACGTGGATGTTGTCGATCCCTGGTGCCTTGCCCGATTTGAGTAGCTTGATGGCAGCTTCCACTTCGTTAAAAGTAGGGGGGCTTACGGATACATCTAGTAACTTCCTTTCCTGCCTAACAGTTCCTTCTACGTCCGAGGATGGGGACTGCAGCCGAACCAACAGGTTTGTAAAATGTTCAGTCCATCTTTGCAACTGCTCCTGGGTTGTACATAAAAACTGTCCATTCGTATCCCTAAGTGGCTTCGCTGCTCCACGACTATTTTTCCGCTGAGTCGACGCGTTATATGATATAACTCTCCCATGTCTTTTCTGACCGCCGCCGCATTTGCACGATCCGCCAGATTGTCGGCTGCCCTACGTTGGTCACGACGCGCTAGTTTCTTAATTTTTGTGCGAAGAGAGGTATAACGCGTCTGCATGCTTGTCATATCAGATGCTGAAGATGAAAGCATACTGATCTTAGCGGCCTGTCTTTCTTCAATAGTCTGCCATAGCTCGTCAGACATCCATTCCTCCCTGCGAGTCTTGGAGTAGCCCAATACACTTTCGCCAGCCTTTGTATAAGTGGTGCGAATACGGCTCCATGTCTCTTCTATTTGCTCGTCTTCCAGTTCCTCTAGAAGTTCAAACTGGTTTCGAAGTTCCAAGCAGAATTCTTTTCGACATTCTGGGTTCCTAAGCTTTGTAACGTCGAAGCATCTGGAGGTTTTATCCGGTTTTCGCCGAGCAGATGCTGCAAGCTTCAGGCGTATCTCTGCGAGAACAACCTAGGTGATGATCACTGTCAATATCCGCACCGCGGCGGTTACGCACATCAAGCAGGGAGAACAAAGAAGCAGTGGGCTTCTTTGTTCACCCGTTTGACAGATAATTCTAATCTTAAATAAAACGAAGTATAAGATACTGTTATATGTATTGTGTCAAAACGTTCAAATGTACAGAATTAATTTATTATCGTTTATAGTAGTGTGAAATATAGAGAAGCGAAGTTTTTAGTACATACTTTAGATGAAAAATTATGAATTATTTATTTCACGTTAAAAAATAAATCGACCTCCTTTTTCAGGTAGAGTGCACGTAAGAACTAATTATTCAGAAAATCCAGACATGTAAATGTCTACGAGGCAAGGTTTTCTTAGGTTCACTACCAACAACATTAATTATTTACGAGGAAAATTGCTACCGTTGGTTCGGAAGGGGTGAGAATGAATATTAAAAATATTCAGAAAAATGCCTCCGTTCTAGATTTCATTTTAAACGTTTATGTGCTATTTATTTGGTTTGAGGTGTATGACACAGACGTGAAAAATATGGGATAAGCGCATTTTCATCAGGCCTAAGGTTATATAGACTGTCTGCATTATAAGCTCGTTAATCTTTAAAAATAATGTTTACTCAGATGATTTATACTTAAAGTCCCCGTAAATAGAATTTGCGAAAAAAGTTAACAAACCGTTTAAATACATATCCATTTCTAAGTTTCTAAAACTATTTTTTGTTTGAATGACTTAAAATAATGTAGTAAGAGTTGATTAAATAACACAATAGACTTATGAGTATCCAATGATGTAGATTGTAAATTAAACACATCTTGAATATATGGTTCATTTACGCAAATTCGCAGATTCTATTGACGTTGACTTTCGTTTCCAGTACCTAACTAAATTAATAAAAACCAGCCAAGTGCGAGTAGAACTCGCACACGAAGAGTTTCGTACCATTATCAATTTATCATTAAAAAAAACGTTTGTTGTGTGGGAGCCGCCTTACATATGTATTTGATTCTACTTTTTTTGTGTTTGTTGTTATAGCAGCAACAAAAATACAGCATTGATGAACATTCCAATTATCTACTGTTAACACATTGAGCTCGGGGAACTTCCGAGGGGAGTCCTCTGTGGGAGGTCCATTTTCGCTACGAAGCGGAAAAATCACGGGATCGGCTACTAGCGTAGCGCGTAGCACTCGTCCGCAATGAAAGTGTTAAGGTTCATTCTTTAGATACAGCCCGCTTACAAATGGACACACAAACAGACAGAGAGCGATGCCTTAATAGTAGGGTCCCCTTTTACCCTTTGGGTACAAAACCCTAAAAATGAGCGATTTGCCACGTACACGGTTCTCAGTATGAATAGTAACCGCCATAACCCAGCGGTATAGCCGCGTAACCGACAAGTTTCACTTTTATCATTTTTATTGCTAGTTATGGCGCCGGTCGTCACCAAACTGTTTATTTGCTGCTGTATTGCTTATTAGATTTATTCGCGGTTTCATATTGGATGCATTAGCATAATGGCTGCTGTGTTCGATAAGGACGGCAATAAAATAAAATAAGACAATTACAAATTATAGAAAGACTTTGAATAAATTGATTGTGTTGTCCGGCTAACTTTGTACAACTAAGTAAATGTAGGTAGTACCTATATATTATTTTGAAATGCATATATTTATAAGATTAGATTCTGGGCTGTGTGTTGACGGTAGTAAGAATTTATTTGTCACTACCCCAACTTTTCCTGCGGGTCGTTAAGAGTCGGCTAAGGGATTGAAGTGTCACTGACCATTCTTTGATGGAAGGTAGATGATGGGCAGCAGCGTCATCATAGTGGATTCATTACTGCGATCGCCAATCAGCTTGCCCGGCGTGGTGATTATCGGCATTTACCTCCTAATGTGTCTATACACATATTGTAGGAGAGACCTACATCCACCAGTTGACTGAGATAGGCTGATGATAAGATTTTATTCAGACTTAAAAGGAGTATTTATTTACCATGTAAATTTGTATTAAAGTTCCGATATTTCGTACAATTATGCTGATAAGGTGCATTTAGACCAAAGGAGCATTCGCTCATTCTATCCCCCACTCTACGAAATCAATCTACATTATCAATTGAGTTAAAATTATTTATGTTTATTTTATTAGTATTAATGTAAAAATATACCTGCGAAAGTGTTTCACGATATGTGTCAAAGACGTCAAATACTATGGAAAGTCGGCTATATTTTATAAATATTAGATGTAATATACCAAAGAAAAACGACCAAGATCCGAGGTGGGAACGAGCCTCGGATGTTAGGTGATCTTCGTCGTTTTTCTTTGGTATTTGACATCTAATATTCATAATTTATATAGTATTAAGTAGTGTGACTACTGGGGAAAAGAAATACAAATAAAAATATTTAGTTAATAAAATATTTGTTTACTTTTTTTTAGATTGTACTGACGATTGGTATAGAATCAAAAAATAATTCCATTTTCAAAACCAGATCTCTCAAAAGACAACCGTTAACAAATAAAGCACCCAATTTTAATAAAACTGAAAGACAGATGCCCCTCGGCACTAAAACCTTATAACCCTTGTTTTAGAGTATTATGAGCGGGATTACGCGCATATGCGCACAATTAGACGTATAAATAAGTTCGCTCAGCGCTCAACAGATGGCGTTAACGTTAACGGGACGCGATGTTTATGGCGTGTGCTAGTTTACATTTATTTTGTGTTTTCGTGCAAAATAACCTTTCATTTTGGCAGTTTTTATATAGATAAATATATGCGTGTATCTGGGAGAATATTGCATTTTGTACAGGAGTATTACATTTTGTGTTGATTGACTCATGCCCCGAAATGGGAAATCCGATAAATTTCAAATGCCTTAGGTTTCAATGAGGGTTTTCTGAAATGACGCCCACCAGGGCGGTAGCACTGAGGCGTCAGGTCCAGAAACTTGTCTAAATTCTCAGAACACCTATAGTTTCGTGTTTAAATGTTTTGTACGAGTTAATAAAATTATATAAAAAAATAAACATACCTTCTAGTTAGTTTTTCTTTGGGTCTAGGTAATTGCGTTTCTTAGCGGGTCCTTCCGGCTAAGTGGCGCCAAATAGTGGTATACGTTTTCGAGAAAACCCTCATTGTTACAGATTCACAAAATTAAAAATGCATTTAACTTATTTTAACTTCAAAATAAATTTTTCTGTGTTTTGTCTTTCTTTTGATGAATGCTTTCAAACTGAATGTCATAATGCGCTACATACTGACACTGACTAAACTGCAGCAGCCTTTCTAAATCGGCGTGCGACAAATAACTTTTTTTATATTTTTATCTTTGATATGAATTGTGAATGACGCTCTCCTTGATTCCATAATTATGATGAGACAAAAATAGTTTCTCAAAGTTGATCCTAGTTGTATACGAAGACCATCAAGCATTATTTGATAAACGAAACCTAAAACGTCATTGAAAAAACTTAATTGAATCAAGCGTTACTTTGCGGAAGGCCATATTAAAGGAAGAACAATATAATTTTGCTGTCCCGCGATACAATTGTATCGCAGAATAGCAAAGTATGTAATTCTAATATTATAATATTATAATTCCTTAAAAAAATAGTTTGATCCTTATTGCATAACAGTCGTTCCTTTCTGTACTTTCTTCTTTTGCAAATATTAAATAAAACAAAATTTCATCTTGTCATATAAATATAGCGGCTTTACGTAGCCCCACTATTTGCACTCCTGATTCGAATCGTTTCAGTTCCAAATAACTGAAGGGACAACTAAAAAGCATATGGAAAACCTCGAATTAAGAAGTCGATTAAAATATTTCCCTTTGAAATAATTTCATCGGTCATTCTCCAGATTTGTGCTAGAATCCTAATTAACACGTCGCTTTTTTTCTACTTACTTTTCAATGAATATCTTTACAAACATAGTAACATATTGATCGTAGAAACTTAAATGTCTATGCGTCACTTTATAATTATGAAAGGATAATTATTTAAAAAACAATCAAAATTTATGTGACGTGTGAATTAGAAAAAGGACGTGTTAATTAGAACATTACACTTTTGGAGGGCGCGTGAATTATGAAAACGACGCGTTAATTATAATATTTTAGATTTTGCTTGACGTGTAAATTAGAAAAAAAAAGTTACAAACTAACATTTCATTCCATATTCGAGAAAATATTATTTACGTAGGTATAAGTAGTGAGTTTTTATCGATAGATATCACTTATTCCATATATTTTATAACCAATTTCTAATTAACGCGGTCATTTTTGACGCGTGAATTAGACGCGTTATTTAGGTTTTCTTGAAAAATAAAAAATATCTTGTTTTTTGTACATGCAATATACTACAGAATCTAATATGTATTAAATAATGCGATTTTTAATGTATACTGTACTTCTCGGCGCAATAGAGTTACTAGTTGAATTTTAAAATGTGAACGTGTTAATTAGAAATTTTGTGAACCAAGCCGCGTGAATTAGAGGCAATGGTTCATAGTCTCCTTCCACAACACAACTGACACGCTCATCTCACACAGGACTCTAGACACGACTGTGGGCTAGACCGAAAGGCGATAGTGAGGTCCGTACCTACATTCAGAGTGCTCGTATGACAATGACTAGATGTGACGCGTCAATTAGGACAGGTTTCGAGACAAAGTGTTGATCGTTGATATCTTAGTCATATAGTACTTTATTCATTTGATATTTTTTTGTACCATTAAAAGGTATTTTGTTTTGTTCAAAGAACTAGCTTTCGTTGGCGTTTCTACATGAGTATCGTAAGGAGAAATTAATATGTTAGTGAATCGGGTAGTGGGACGCGACGTGTGAATTAGGAGAATGACCCTTAACGTATTTTTTTCTACCCTTTGTGTTTGATATACGTACATGAAAATTCATGTACAGCTGAAAACGAATACAGTCTATGCTCAAAAAATATAATATATGAGAAAACTTATAGTTTAATATTTTTAAAGAGCGAAGACATGTAAAAATGCACGCCTGGAGAATGACCGTCATTACAATCATGATAAAATTACAATAACAACTATATTTTATATCTATACAATTTAATAAGTAACCTAAACATAAGTGATTTATTTGAAAAACATGTGAACAATTACACTTATTTCCCTAAGGACGGACAAAAACACATTCACCATCGAATTTATCGTATCAAGTAATGTTATGCCCATAAAAGTATTAATTAGATGCAAAATTGTTACAATAACGGCACTAAATCGGCGCCTAAAGCCATTCCCGCACAAATTATCCGCCCTTATGCCCAAAAGGAATCTCCTAATTGGGAGCATCAACATCACAATCCGGCGAACATCGCGAAAAACCGAAGCCAAAGGCGGAATGACCGAAATTAATTCCATAAACAACATATGCAGGCATCGCAGACTCCGTCCAGTAGACGCCGCATTGTGACACTACCTATTTGTTACACAGGCATCAGGCGTCATCAACTTTGGACTTGTATTGTGTCTAAACAATTTGTTAAGTAACTAAACTTAACAGATTTATTTAAAAAATATGTAAACATTACACTTATTTCCCTAAGGACGGACTTAGAACCTGTTCACACTTAACTAGCGATGTACTTAGGCGATTTCTTTACAAAAGTTGCACGCGGCGACATCGCCGCAAGTTCGCCGCGTGCAACTTTAGTAAAGAAACCGCTTTTAAATAGCTCAAGTGAATCGCTAGTGTGAAGAGGTCCTTAAACACATTCACTACCCCAAATTTCTTATAAGATTATTAAATAAGTTACATTGTGACATTTTATGAACAAAATGATCAATGCAAAAAAAAATACATTGCGTCGCCTGGTACCCACATCACAAGCCTTAATTAAGCTTACCGTGGGACTAGGTCGATGTGTGTAAGATGTCCCAAGATATTTATTTATTTGTAGATTGTTAAGGTCCTACTTAAAACAAAAATCACGATCGCATCAGTTGTGTAACGAAAGTTAGGTACTCATAAAAACACATGATATAGTTTGTTCAACAACCTTTAGCAGTAGAAAAAGCGGCTTACTTAAAAGATATAGGCGAGTACAGTTGACCGTTCATAGAAAATTTGAATTTGCTGCCTTTTTCACTGTCAAAAGTTGTTAGATAGAATGTAACGCAAGAAATATGACGTTAAAATTTGTTTTCATTGAATCCCTAAAATTATGTACAATTTTTTTGCAAACCACCTTCTGGTGTAATTGCCTGTAGAGTTATGGGAATGCTAGATAGCATTATCACACTGGAACGTTAAGAATATTATTTTATTTAAAATAAGCGACAACCGTGTGGTGACGGCAGTAAGAATACTCGTACATTTGACACAACTCCAACTCCTCCTGTGGGTGTCGTAAGAGTGATCTCAGGGATTGAAGTGTCACTGACTATTATTTGATAAAAGATTGATGATGGGCAGCAGCATCATCATAGTAGTCGCATTACTGCGATCGCCAATCCGCTTGCCCATTGTGGCAATTAAAAAATAATAAATATCTGGACATCTTAATAGACCCTTAATTTTTTTTTGTCTATCACGACGGTACTTTTAACATGCTCAATCTAGCGTGAGTGATCTGTGGCGAGCATAGACAATAATTCGCACGCGTTTCCGAACGCTTCTAAGATGGCCGCCAATTCGGTGGGAATCGACGCTAGGGTTGCCACCCACTCACGTTACATTTTTAAATATTTTGTTAACGTTTTTTATAAAGCACGCTTTGAAATATATGTATGTTTGTTCGATATTTGGTATATTGCGATATTTGGATAATATAACCTATTTGATATACTGAATAAACGATACGTAATAATTGAGTAACTATAGTTTGGAAACCAACTGTTCAGAAGAAAACGCGGCAAATTTTTAAAATGGAGGTGCAAATTATTGGCCAGCCATAGAAAATCGGATTTGTAACCTTTTTTAAGTGGCATAATAATCTGTTGGTCGTATCAATACTCACCCGTGTAAATAAAAGAGACACGGCGATACTCGCCCAGCTATCAACTATCACCGCCGGGCGAGTATTGCCGTGTCTCTTTTTTCTACACGGTAGTGCGTATCTCATAGCTTAGTAGCTCGCAGTGAGACCAGTGCCTTATACGTATGCCCTATGTTCTTAATAAATTATAAATATACGGTCAAAATATTTTTTGTAAGATTATCAAAAATGAATGAAAAGAGTTGGCAGGTATTTAAAACTATAAATTTAGGGACGTTTCAGTTGTAAGGTGATAATGCTATTTCATATTTAAATATTTATGCTATTTCATACTTAAATTAAAACTCTTTTTATAAAAACCGGCCAAGTGCGAGTCGGACTCGCGCGCAAAGGGTTCCGTACCATTATCAATTTATTATTAAAAAAAATACAGTTAAATCAACCTACCTCAAAAACTATAGGAGATAATTTTATCAAACCAAAAATCGTTGATAGAGTTTATTAATGTGCATAACATATATTTTTTTCAGAATTTTATATCGCGTAGTTTAAAAAATAGAGGGGGGGGACACATTTTTCAGACTTTGAGACCTGATGTCTCGAAAACGATTTGCTTAAATAAAAATGTAATGTATGAACCTTCATATCATTTTCAAAGACCTTTCTATTAATACCCCACACGCTTATGTACAACTAAAAAAAAAATTATATCCCTCAGTTACATGTATGGAGGGCCCCCACCCCAATGGTTTTTTTTACAATTTAGTATCACATTCCTGTAGCGGTTCATACAACACATATCCTTACCAAATTTTGTTACTGTAGCATTTATAGTTTCCGAGTAAATTGGCTGTGACAGACGGACAGACGGACAGACGGACATGACGAATCTATAAGGGTTCCGTTTTTGCCATTTTGGCTACGGAACCCTAAAAACAGATTTGTATATATTATGGCAACCCTGAAGGGACAAAATGGCTCCTTTTTACGCTACCTGCTTGCTAATTGTGAGGGATATTTAGGATCCGAGTAATGCGACGCGTTAGCGAGGTCGAGGCGCACTGTTATTGCTTTTTTACGCAATTTACACTTGTCCCAGCACTTCCAGTTACTGCTCCTGAATCCTTAATTTGTGGAATATTAAGTTTTATTGAGTATACAAGAATTGACTATATTTGCAATCAGGATTAATTGGTCTTATATTATTTTGTTGACGCTGTTAATATTCCTTTTTTAGATTTTCCGATGTACTGGGTAAATTAATCATCTTGAATTGCAAGTATTTATCAGTTTTGCCATTTTAGTTCATGGCTCTAACAAACTGCACCAATCAGTACAATCGACGTCAAAGATATCATTACGGCTTAGGTGCCAAAAATATATTTACACGACCTTAATGTCACAGTATTAGGTAAGGGTCGATTAAAAAAAAAACCTATTTGAGCTTAATGAAAAAAAAAAAACAATTCACGATCGTTCTCACGAAGTTAGTCTATATGAGAAACTTCGTAACACAACGTTACAATCATCTTAAATTTATGATAGGTGTAGAATCATCACAATCAACCGCGATGCTATGCAATCAATTTTAATATCTACTAAAACTAAATCGAATACTAAACCGTATCGCTGAATACACATTTAATTTTAATAAAGGCCGGCAACGCATTTGCGACGCCTCTGGTGTTGCGGGTGTCCATGGGCGACGTTAATCGCTTTCCATCAGGCGATTCGTCTGTTCGTTTGCCACCTATAGCATAAAAAAAAAAAATATATAATGATTGGTATACTGTGAAAGTTAATTAAAAATAGCACAAAACAAAAACGTGACATAAAATTAAAACCTTTAACTATGGCTCACTTTTTTACACTCGACCCATATCAGGATATCCGTTATCGGCTACGGCGTAGCACAACAAGCGTGGCCATTGACGATACATTTTCTCCCATCAATTCACACATTGATCGCTGGGAACTCCCGAGGGGAGTTCTCTGTGGGAGGTACATTTTCGCTACAAAGCGGAAAAATCACGGGATCGGCTACGAGCGTAGCGCGTAGCACTCTTTGGCAATGAAAGTGTTCAATGGTGAGGTTAGCTACGATATTTTGCGCTACGTCGATGGCTGCGTAGTCACCTGTAGCAGATTTTCCTTTACGCTACGATGCAGAAATCGTATGAAGACGTTCGCATACCTTAAACAGCTGAAGTAATTATTGAAGACTAAGTAATTATTGAAGAGAAGAAATATTCAAGTCATAATAATACGGTTTATGTTATGGAAAATGTCCGACTTATTTTATCCATACAAAATAATTCAACTTGTAATTTAACACCACACAATTACAGTTTTGTCACAAATATCCAAAAAAAAACACAATACAAGGTAAGTAAAAAATACTTCACAAAATAGATGTTTTTTAGCAGTAGTTATTTTGTAGAATAAACTTCATATAATTTTATAATCGTATGAATATTTATTCAATTTACAAACGTTTTAATTTTCAGCCTCCTTCATACATTACCAATCAAAACACGTAATTTGTCCACAACTCGAAAATTGAACCAAAAATCAAACTACATAACCACATTTTACAACTTTATACGTGACAACCACCTCTGCGGGCGGACAAACGCCGAACTAAAACTTTTCATACATTTCTACGAATCCTCAAAGACAGTAGCGCCACTATCAACTATTTTAAACTATTGTTATTTTACTGCTTAATCACAAAATGGAATAACTTTTTATTTGCCGTTTTGAAGTTTGAACCGTATAGTAGTGTGAATATAGTTAGATTAAGAGTAAAGTTTTAGTGTATTTTAGTTGTTTTAAACTATAGAACACGTGTTTTCGGATTTTGGTTCGTAAGGTATGTGAATTAGGTATGTTTTTGATGTTTTCTGGTATGATAGTGGAGGTGTCCAGCAAATCTGACCAGTTGGACGTTTATTCTTTATGGGCCAACGTAATTGCGGACCCTTGTCGGGTCCCTTTTTAACGACACTATATTTATACGGGGTGTTGCCTAATTAATGACACATAGTTAAATTTATTTTGACAGACACAATAGAATAGTTACTCGAACCCACAACCTCTGGATTGCAATTGCACCAATCAACCGTTCGTCCTTCACAGTGAATTGCTAGAACATTGGACTGACAATCTAGAAGTTGTGGGTTAGAGTCCCATGTCAACCACAGTTTTTTTTCATTGTACTGGGTATTTGTGTATCATAGCTAGAATGATTAATATTTCTTACTCTACATTTCATAATGTATTTTTACTGTGTTCTCATTATATTGAAAGACAAACATTATCCACACGTGATTGTGTTCAAATTATATTGTAACAAAACAAGTATTTCAGAGCAACCTGTACAATGGAAACATTGGCACATAAAATTAAATGTATATGACAAACTATTGCTTAAAATTCAAATTGTACGTGTGGAATCTTGTTGGACCTTAATTGTATTGACCAATCCCGAGCGAGGCTAGGGTTGGGTTCCGGATATGATTCTCATACTCATATTCATGAACTACATGATTGACGTATGAAAGTCTTCCTTGCGTTTTGATTAATACCAAGGGTGGGCCTGCGGATATGAGAATGTGTACCTACTCATATTCATGAATTTCATGATTTACGTATGAAAATCTTCAATCTTGCGTTTTGATTAATACTTGGCCTTGGGATTTTGGTCACATATTTGAAAAGGAAATATTTTGCTTTAGATTATTGTATAAACATGTGAATAATAATCGCACTAATGTAGGCAAATTAATTCCATAAATTTTTATTATAAACTCAATTTCAACGCGATAAACTCAATTTCAATTTAAGTGTCTCAATTCTTCCTCACCTTTGTCAGTAATCATGTAATATCAATTAGCAAGGAATTTATTAATATTTTAAGTTTTTTGTCTAACTTCAAACATTTCCATAAAGTCATTCTCATACTCACAACTTTGGCTTTCACATTTATTAGAATGGGATTCGAAAGTACTGTTGATACAATGTTGTTGTTGTTGTTGTTGTTTATCTGGCCATTTTTTTCCGCAACTCGACATCATACGTGCCTATTTTGCGTAGTCCCAACGCTGGCCCGGTACTTGTTGGGGACTTCACATACACCCTTGAATTTCTTCGCAGGTGTATGCAGGTTTCCTCACGATGTTTTCCTTCACCGTAAAGCACTTGTGAATTGACACAAAAGTGTATAAGTAAATCTAGGATATATTCATAGTTATATACGTTTATTCATAGTTTAAGTGCAGATAATTACAGACAATAGATTGATTAATCACTCACTACATCTATAAACAGCTCTTTTCTTGGTAAATGTTATGTCATTTGTTGTGTCAACAGTACTTTCAAATCCCTTTCTGATTCCGGTTTGATAATACTGATTATGTCAACGTAATTTGTCAAAAACAACAATGAAGTTGTGATCTAAGGTATGCTCCGTCCTTTTCTCTTCTTCTTACTTATTCAAAATATCTCCTGGCTATGCATTGTCATCCTCATATGCATACTCATCGACACCGCATCACTAAGTCAACAATCGTGTGAGGAATATAGGGCGCTACCCCTTTCCATCTTCATACTCATCCGAAGTAGCTTTCCATTCTCACCCTCATCTGCATACTCATCGTAACCGCATCACTAGTCAGTAATCGTGTGAGGAAACAATAATTGTGATATAGGGTGCTCCCTCGTAATGGGTTTAGTAAAGGTACAGATTTACGTCGGCTCCTATTTATGATTCCTAGTACCCCACGGCTGTCTACTCTGATTTCGTTCATTTGTGATAACGAATTTAATGTATAACTTTAATAACTTATCTGTTAAATTACGAATGTTGGAAATTGAAAAAAAGCACGTTGTTTAACGTCCAAAAGTGGGATTCGAATCCACGTCCTCAACTGAAGACAGCATCATAAATCAAAACATTTTATGATTTCAAATGAGTTGATCCACAAAATATCGAGTAGCCTTTATGAAATTCTGTAAAAATGTGAAAAGCATCCCAATTTATCTATTTTACTGTCTTTTAGTAGTAGTAGTGAGATGTATTTATTTAGTCAGTTATTTAATGTTTTAATCATTTATTGTTTGTGAAAAATGGCTTACATTGCCGATTATTTAGTGACATACATTTATTTTATTGATTTAAACTTTCACGATTATCACTCATATTTGAACGAGTCTTGATCGCGTAAACTTACGTTTAAAACCAGGCAGACTGGTTGGTGGCAATTTGTATTGGTACCTAAAGCTCTACCTTTAGAAAATTTTAGGTACTCTTAGAATAAACTATCCATTTTAGAATCTTCGGGTTCGGATTTAGATTCAAAATTAGCAAAGACTGCCAATTGTTGAGTACTAAATAAATTAAAATTGGTCAAAAATTTGTTTGGAAATATGAAATTGCATGTAACTAAGAGTATGCAAAAAACTAAAATTTTGCCGTTTGTAATTTTACAAAATGGACACTTCATGAAAAAAGTTGGCATCGACATAGGCAATCATAAAATTTGACAAAACAGGCGTATAAAGTTGCCATAACCCGTGCCCC
>JALPQI010016890.1:0-19517 GCA_025490895.1 Thaumatotibia leucotreta
TAAAATAAACTTATTTTATTATAGAGTGCACATAGCTAAATTATATCGGAGCTGAGATATCATATTTACTTTAAAGTTTTATAGTAAGGACTCATATTTATTTTTGAAATGCATCGGAATGAGGTAAAACTACTATTGTGTATGCCACGTAAAACCTAACCTTAACTCATAAAGTAACCTTGGACATAAGGTTCTTTTTCGGTCAATTATTATTTAGAGATAGTTCCTTTTTTATTAACACGGCGATTTTATGACGGATGTCGATGAACGTTCTATTGAACGTAATTATGTCAAAGGTTTTATATCGCATTTTAAACAACAAATAAAAGTATTCATATTTTTACACTTTATGCGTGTTTTTTTTCAGGTATATAAATAAATGTAGAAAGCGAATCGTATGTTTTCGGGTGTGGTACCTAATAAGTAATAACATTAATTGATTATCCGACCAAATCAAATACCGCTTGGACCTGTCACTGAACGTAATTGAGGTATACAAAAAACCCAATTTGCAAGATTTCTGCGACCAAAATCCCGATTGCATCGATCCGTGGCCTTTAAGAGGCAGAATACAATCGCGGCACTCCAACAGTATTTTGTTTATGTTGCTGTAGATGGTGGATTACAAGGCCCAGAGGCAATGTTAGGACATTGTTCATGTGTTGTTGGGAAGAGGACCTTAGGCTGTTGCTCACATGTAGGTACCTAATGTCAATTATATAGTTCTTGGGATGGGGTAGGTATCAAGAACATCTTGATCCCCCGGTACAGTTTTTAGAGAAAGTGATTCACCAAGATAATATTGAGAATGAAGTTTACGACGAGCCAGAAAATGTGTAAAAAAGTAATTCAACGTAATACTAAAAATTACAAATGACGTTATCTGGGAAAATGGACATTATTGTCATTGGTGCTTACGGCGTTATGAGCCATGTTTGTATACAAATACGACGTCACCGGACGTAAGAGCCATCGACAATAAGGCCCCTTATCCCAAATAATGTCAGATTATGTTGTGTTGTATACATAAGAAAGCATTAGTAACAATTCCAATCTAAAAACTTTTCTAATTAGGTACATTTCCTACTTGGAAATATGTCAAAACATTTTGCATATGTGCATCACACCTGTGTTTCCTTATGGTGTAGTCAGAGGGTGAACCATCTATTGAAACCATTTTGCTACATTTTTAATGTTCACTAAGCCGACAGCATAGAAATCGCATGAGAAAATACAGTTGCATTTTCATATACCTAAGATCTTCTTTTTTTAAGTCGGTTAAATTAATTATTAATACTTTAAGGGCAATATCCTTGTATCTTTGTTAGTAGTATTATAGAGTTAAATAAGCCTGTAGTCATCTAAGCTGTCTCCTAAACCTGTCTTAGTTAATAGTTAGGTATATTCACTGATCCAATAACATTGTTTGAAGGGCCATATCTTGGCTCCGATATTACCTACGGCAAAACTTATTGTGTAAATAAGCTAGTCTAAGGTAGTACTACAAAATAGTAGTAACATAAACGATGGCCGCTGAAAAAAAAAATGACGCCATTAGTCCATACAAAAATACCCAAACCTCTTTTGTTGTTGATTAGGTGTAATGATTTTTCTAAAGTGCAACCCAGCAGCAATGTATGCCGGCCAACTGACATGAGACTTGTATGACGTTTAGATACTTATGTCTACTTTAAGTAATGTGGCTACCAGTGGATGCAATACATTGCGGGCTCAATTATTTTGTATGAAAAAAAAATACCTTAATTTCTAAAATAAATTTATGTAAATAGGTTCCCTAGGTCCGATAGTAATCGTCACTAAAATATTCGCCAAAATCAAATACACACGCTGTATTATACCTATAGGTATATATTTTATTTTATAATTACGTTTGGTAATAAAAAAACTTGTAATTAGTAATTAATTCATCTGCATTTCATTTGAGTTTTAATTACATCACAAATTTTATCACTTGTGCATAATTTTAATAGAGCATTATTTTGAAGGTTAACAATTAAAATTTGATAAACCATATTAAGCTTTTAATTTACAGTCAATAATTTTAGGCTGTTATTTCCCAAGTTTTTACAGCAGTCTTTGATATTTGTAGTTCCGGGACAGAAGTAATTAAAAAATATATTTGATTTATGCGTCGTTGGACTAAAAGTAAATATGGCGACATATTTACTTTTAGTCCAAATGTAGTGTATAAAAATGTCTACATATAAAATAAAATTGGTCCGAGTGTTAGAAAGCCAATACTTTAGAATGCTTAACTCTTATCAAGTCGGAATATAAAAATGACTACTATCAAATTATAAAAATGTTTATGTCTTATCAAGTCGAAATATAAAAATGACTACTTTCAAAGTGTACAAATGTCTAAGTCTAATCAAGTCTGAATATAAAAATGACTACTTTCTTTACTATAGGTTCAGGATTATAATAATACATATACGGATCAAATTCATCACAACCAACAATCATATACAGGTGGACATTTTTATACTTCGTCAAAATTATATACGCCCGAACTTATGCAAGTGGACATTTTTATACATTGCCATATTTACTTTTAGTCTAGTGTCGCAACATGTTTATATTTGGTCTAATATACAGATGAACATTTTTATACTTCGTCAAAATTATATACGCCCGAATTTAAGCAAGTGGACATTTTTATATATCGCCATATTTACTTTTAGTCCAACGACGCATAAATCATATATTTATTTATCAAAAATCTACCATAGCAGATTTTTTGTGTATCTCCGAAGACGAGAACATTACCCAAAATTTTCTTTTTTTTAAGGTCACCTAATTATATGCACAAATGTGTACCTATAATATATCTAGGTCAATAAACATGAGCCCAGGTTTCATTATTCGTAAAAATATATAGGGTAAAAGCACCAATAGATGACTGCCACCCAGAAGTTGACTGATAGGTCTAAAAATGCAAATAATTAAATCAGGAATAATTTTACACGCCTGGGAGTATTTTTCTCACACGCGGCAGCACTATATCGAGTGTCGCATGCGAATTCCCAGACAATTAAGCCACACACGAGACAGTGAGCGGTCGTCGAATTTGCGCTTCGCGCCAAAATTGCGTTTTATATGGGATCCTTATTAAGAAAAGCCCTCAAAAATTTAAGCTTTTAATTACGTAAAAAATCGAATATGGCTTTTATTTCCTTGATTAACTTCAGTATAGATTTTAGACTCATATCTCTATCGTGTATATTATAAAGAATAGTTTTTTTTTATTTATTTTATGAGATATTTGCTGGTCAAGTTATGGTTCCAATATTGTGTGTTCGGGCCAAAAGATGAACGACGGTCAACTTTTGGGCAAAGGCTCGAATTTTCAAATGCTTGTGTAAATTATAATAAAATAGCTAGATGTAATATTTATATATAAAATTACAATCAGTTTTGTAGTTGATTTTTAGACCAAAAGATGAACTACCTTTTTTTCGTGTAACACGTTTTAAAGTAATTTACTTTTGTATGGAAACGGGATTGTTCAACTTAAGAATCGCTGTCCAAAACGTGAACTAGGAAAATTTACTGGTTCATCTTTTGGGTTGGATTCCAATAAATGTATTCGAATCAATTTAGTTCGTTCATTTCGTTGACGCGGTGTCCAAAACATGAACCAACTGATTTTATTGAACGGTTGAATTTGGGAAAAGTTAAACTTTTGTTCTTAGAGATGAGATTGTTACACAATGTACACCGTGTTTATATTTCATTAAAATAAGGTTCTTAAGGTTAAATACAATTAATTTATCTAAGAAATCAACGTTTTTACTATGCTCTATTCATCTATTGGAGTTTTGGCGTTCATATATTGGTCTCGTTATATTGCAATTATGCTGGTTCATCTATTGGAGTCAAATTGTTCAGTGATAGGGCACTTTGTTCAACTATTGGTGAATTTGGGTACTTTTCTAATATAATTATTTTTATAAAATTACTGAAGTTTAATACGAGGCACGAAAATAACTTATTCTAAACTCAATTAAATGCGGAATCATATAAAAAAATAAAAATTTATGAATATGAGTTACATCATATAGAAAAAAATATTTAAAGTTGGGAAAGTTGCTTAACTGTTCATCTATTGGTGATTTTACCCTATGGTGCCATCTCAAAAGCCGTAGTTATAGGTCTTTTAAAATGTACTTAAAATTAGATTTATTTTACCGACGTTGTTAAGTACTGGACCCCTGGCCCCCAATTATTTTCCAAATAAAGTAGACAATTTTTTTCAGTCAAGTTTTTCAATAAATATTTTTTTCGGAAACAAGTATAGATTATTTTATTATTTAACAAACATATAATCGGAACCGAAAATCTGAGATTAAATTTTAACGAACAGAATCTTTCGAGCATTTTTCGCCGGAAAATCGTTGATGATTCCGCTGAAATCCAATTCCCGGAGTAGATCAGTTTCAATACTCAAAAAAAAATACTAGTGCTTACTATTTAGAAATTGAAATTTTTTTTTTCGAAATCTCTATTGTGGGGCCCCTCTTTCGTGGAGGCCCCGGGGCTGTAGCCCCGGTTGCCCCCCCCTAAATCCGGCCCTGCATAAAGGGAAAACAAAGTTTTATTTATTAATTTTAATTATAAATAGTGATACTCTATTACCTTAGTTCAAAAAATATTATTCTGTTATTCTGACATGTCGATTCTGATTAGTGATTACTTTTGGATCACCCCTCGTACCTACCTAAGTATTATCTAACGAATTCTTTAGCCTTAAAATATTTTTTGTAGGTAGGTACAACCTACCTACATGAAACGAAGGAATCTATATAGGTAGGTGGTCATACTTATCTTATGTACCTTTTTATTTTATTTTATCGTTAGTTGGTTACGGAAATTATTTGATATAATATTTAACTAAACCAACTTGCACCTAGTTAATTTCCCTACCTTGAATTCATATTCACCCTCTAAGAATTTCTTTGGAAAATACTGGGAATAGGTGATAGTCCCATTTGTCCAATTAGTTCTGAAATGTAAAAAAGAAGACATTAATAGGAGAGGCCTAAGTACAGTAATGGACTGAGAAAGGCTAATGAGAAGTTAGGTTATAATTATCATTAATGTAAGTATGAGAAGTTAATGGCATTACCGCCTATAAGTTCGAATAAGTATAAGAGTGGTAATAATTGTTAGGTCATGGAAATCGTCACCGAGTCTTTTTTCGTTTAGTCCTGTTTGTGTTACCCTGCTCGATTCCAAGAATTTGGCATTATTACGAAATCTTGGTATTTATCAACAATTACCTAACAGTTATGAGTCGATGTTTTATTTTATCAATCCCTGGAATGGCCGTAAATGGAATTTAATTATATACTTGCTTGAATTTAGTTACAGTGGATTGAGTCCAGCCGTATTCGTAAACATTTCGTAAAGTCAGCGAGTACTCAAATCCGAGTATTGTATATGTTTGCTTGACTTCCTTCGCTTGGTGGGGATCAAAAGGTGCGACACATATTTCTGGAATACCTAAAATTAAATGTAAACTACTTAAGCACGATGTGAACCAACTAACACGGCTTAGTTGGTTAAGACCATACATTATTGACATAGTTAAGTAAATAATCTCAAGGCTGGTTATACTACGATTGTTAACTACTTACCCACAACAATAAATATAACAACTAGTGTAGCAACGTTTAGGCAGTTCCAAGCTATAAGAATGACTAGGTTGTACCTACATTAAACACGTTGACGACGGCTAGATGTGCGGTGGCAGAAAGAGCATCTCAGAGCTCAACATTATGTACAAGCGGTACAACGTTCCGATATTCCTTGTATTTGCTGCTAAACTTACCATACATCTATGTTGGGCAGTCATATTACACTTACCCCGCTTAAAATATGGTCGCAGATCGTTTAACGCATGCTTCATGCAAATGTCAAACTGTGATGATTGCGTTTTGCACTTGGATAATATGTTCTCTGAAATATTTACTATGGGTAAGTAATGTACTTTATCAACGCACATAATACAGTGTGTGGCCTACAACCGGGGTGAAAATTTAAACGGTGCATTAATAAGCTGATCAACAATCATTTCCACATATTGTAATTAAAAAAAAAAAAAAAATTTTGTAATTTTTTGTTCATGTATTTTTCATTATTATGGGTTCATTTACTTGAATTAAAAGTTATCAATAACTTATCATTTTTGAATCATTGAAAAATGTTAATTTTTTTTTAAACCGTATCAAATTAGTGTAAAAATGCAAACAAAATTATTGTTATGACTTCCTACCTGGTATACTATCAAGATGTCTTGCGACTGACAAGCTACGACATCGTGATGCCAAGATCCAGTACTAAAGGTCCATAGCTTTGAATGACAATATCTCCGAACTTAACCACTTTGAAACACCGGGACCTTTACAGGATTATTGCTGATAGTCTAAGGAGTCACTCATTTCATTTTTCTCCCGTGTTAAAGACCACACACTGTATATGACTAGTGCTTCAAAGTCCGAGGATGGCAGGGTGCGTACGACAGAACATGTGTTGCGATGGCAACACTCATGAGTAGCCCACGCGCCCTCCGCCCCACGGCCCTCGCGTGTTGTCGCCGAAATGTATTGTTTAGGCTAGTCGTGATAAGTGCGTAGGTACTATCAAATCTGGGAGGCAGTCAAGAAAAACCGTAAGATCCTTAAGGGAAAAACCGTAAGGGCTTACCTGTAACCTAAGTAAATTAAGTAAGAAATTACATGCATAATATGTAACTATTACGTATACCTACCTTTACTTCGACATCTTTGTTATAACAATTACACAGAGAACCAATACTGGCCTAGTAGCGCAAAAATCGAAATCCGTAAATTTCGAGGATTTTTCTCTGTCACTTCAATGAAGGCGTCATTAGAGTAAGAGAAACAAATCATCGAAATTTGCGGATTTCGAAGTTCGTGGTAGGGCCGCAGGTTTATGATAGGTCTAGTAGTAGCACCGTGAACACCGATTATGGATGTATTCTCTGTATACAAGAAGTAGTTATCTAATCATAAATATGTACACCTCCTGTATATATCGTCGCCTATAGTATCAACAACACAAGTCTTATTGAACTTAAAAAAATAAGTTTAGTAAGTTAAGTAAAAAAAAAATATTTTAATTTTTTTTTAATTATCTGAATAACCACGACCATTTTGGGCGATTATTTGGTGAAATTACATCGTATATAAAGACAATTATTCGAGCAAAAGGAAAACCATTTTCTCGCCAAAGGCAGTTCAGCCTTCCTTTCACGGCTAAACTCTTTCGGGGATTTGTCTCTGTCACTGCAACGAAGTTGTCATTAGAGTAACAAAGAAATATCCCCGAAATTTGCGGATTTCGTAGTTCGCCTTAGGGCCACAGACACCGGAGACAATCATCTCTTAGAAAACTTTATTTTATAGCTAGTAATAAGTAATAAGTTCGTAACGTAGTCAATAGTCTAAATTGTTGGGTTTTCCATTTGTTTTCGTATCTATTTAATAACCCCTCAACTCGTGACAGTAGTCGTGAAATCAAAAATATTTAATACACTTGTACTCACCGATAGCTTGCAGCTCGTGGTTACCTTCTGACATTCGTGTATGCAAACAAAAGCATAGCAATATTGTTCGAACTAGAACGCAACTTGCACTCATATTTGCTGAATACTTGCATCAAAAACAGGTGAGCACCTCCAAAAAGTTATCTGTTATAAAATATTATAAACAATTACTAATACATGGAGGTGCGCGGTGATCTACTAGTCAAGTGTGAATGCAATCCGTGCCGATGGTGGCGCGGGCGCGGCGAGGAGTGCTGCGAAAGTGCAGGCTTAATGTGCGGATTGCGGACATAGGCATGCCCTCTACCTTTAGGAAGATCCTAAGTAGTAAAGAAGCTGCCAAGACATTGGGGACTATGGGTCAGTTCTATAGGAAGCTTGATACATTTCAATATGCGCAGATGCGGATCGAGGATTTCGTTCAGGGAGGGCATTGACTTACGATAATACCTACTTTATACCTACTGAAACCTATTTTTTTGTTCGTTAAAAAACCGAATCTATGTCATTTTTCAGTTGAAAGTTAAAAAAGGTGAATAAATAGCTGACTTTCCATAACATTTGACGTCTTTGACACAGTGAAACACGTTCGCAGATATATTTTTACGTTAATACTAATAAATATCAGTAATTTTAACATAAAATGAATGTGAACTTCAGGTTTAAGGGTTAAGTTGGTGATAAATAAATAAATAAAATAAATAACTTGGGACATCTTACACAAATGAACCTAATCCCACGGTAAGCTCAATTAAGATTTGGGATGTGGGTACTAAGAAACGATATAATAAATCGTCAAACATATACAATTATACATATTATGTATAATATACAAAACGATATAACATACACTTGTACTCCTCGTGAGATAAATATAATATGAATGGCATCTGATTTACATTAAGCGCTCTTAAGGACACTATTTATCCACCTCGTGTTTCTAAATGTATTA
Organism: Thaumatotibia leucotreta; assembly: GCA_025490895.1. Lineage (NCBI taxonomy): Eukaryota > Metazoa > Arthropoda > Insecta > Lepidoptera > Tortricidae > Thaumatotibia > Thaumatotibia leucotreta. The sequence continues at coordinate 8,544 of JALPQI010016890.1, forward strand.
TCTACATAATTACATTGATTTCAATTTTTCAAAACCATCCATCCATCCATATTTTCAGATTAATTTAATTTAAACATTCTCTTCTTATCTTGTGTGTCGGTAATTACATTTTGTCGTAGAGTCGTCTAACGAATTATTTTTGCCATAACGATCCAAACAAGGATGCAATGCGTTGATAGCTCTTAATTGGGGGCGAAAGTTTGTTGTCCAGTATGGCTGATAGGAGATTTCACTATCTTGTATAAATAATTTTATTATGATATTTATGATGAACCATTGTTAAAAGCTTGAATTAAATATATGTTAGGTATAGATCATTAAAAAGCCTATTATAAGTTAAATTATTACTGTTTTACAAGAAAATATTTTAAAATAATACCTATATAAAAAAATGCTGGCACACGTAGGTATTTTGTTTTTTTTTTGTATGGTGTGTTATCAAGTTGCGAGTATCAATTAAGTTTGCGAGTATAACTATGCAAAACACGAAGTAATCCGTATCATAAAAGTAGAACTACGCATAAAAAATGTTTTAATTTTTTTTCTTCAAATAGAATCTATATACAGGGTGTTTGGTTAGCGGTGTCGGAACTTTTAAGGGCTTAAACTACAATCAATTTCATCGATAAATTACCATTCAATTTTTTTTTGTGCCAACGATAATTAAATGGCGGCCATTTTAAAATTTCAAACAGACGAATACGGGCGCACGTGATATTTCTGGAATTATACGTTTGTTATCAGTCCTATCCTTGCAAAATAAATCTAGTTAGAGAGTTCATTAAATAAGCAAACTAATTAAGCTAATCATTTGACTCAACTATTTGAACAACAAGGCTAAAAAAAATTTTTTTTATTAAAAATTGTAAAAAAATCATCTTAATATTTCAATTAATTTAATTTTGCATGAAAACTAGGTCGTTAAGATAGGTTTTTGGTGTTGTTATTTATTAGTACAGTATGTTAGCTAAAAAATAACACCATAAGTACAATTATACCTTAAGTACTTTAGGAATTAGAAGTGCTCAAACATGCACTGGATGGATGGAAGGCGGCCACTTCACTAGTCAGTACACTGCTGACATTCATTTGTTTATAGATTTTGCATCGGGAACGCTAAATGCAGCTGTTTTGGTGTATGTTTGAGCACTTGTGATTCCTAAAGTACTTAAGGTATAACTGTAATTATGGTGTTATTTTTTAGCTTACATACTATACTAATAAATAACAACACCAAAAATCTATCTTAACGACCTAGTTTTCATGCAAAATTAAATTAATTGAAAAATTAAGTTGAATTTTTTACTATTTTTAATTAAAAAAAAATTTTTTTGCTTTGTTGTTCAAATAGTTGAGTCAAATGATTAGCTTAATTAGTTTGCTTATTTAATGAGCTCTCTAACGAGATTTTTTTTGCAGGGATAGGACCGATAACAAACGTAAAATTCCAGAAATATCACGTGCGCCCGTATTCGTCTGTTTGAAATTTTAAAATGGCCGCCATTTAATTATCGTTGGCTCAAAAAAAAAATTGTATGGTAATTTTTCGATAAAATTGATTGTAGTTTAAGCCCTTAAAAGCTCCGACACCGCTAACCAAACACCCTGTATAAGAATATCTACATGTACTTAAGAGGATGCTAAAAAAACTTTAAATTACGCAATATAAAATTCAAAAAAATATATGTTATTCACATTAATAAATTCTATCAACGATTTTTGGTTTGATTAAATTATCTTCTATAGTTTTTGAGATAGGTTGATTTAGCTGTATTTTTTAATAATAAATTGATAATGGTACGGAACCCTTCGCGCACGAGTCCGACTCGCACTTGGCCGGTTTTTATTGACCTAGATATATAATACACATTTATGCATTACATTAAAAAAATGCGCATTCTTTAAAAAAGTTGTTTTCGGGTAATGTGGTGTGGTCTTCGCATATTTACAAAAAAAATGCTATCGTAGATTTTTAATAAAATATCCATATATAACAGTTTTAGATGAGCATACCAACATGTTTTCGGGTAGTTCGGATTAGTTGCAAGGAAAAAACAATCTAAGATCTGGAGCTTCTAGACGACTTTGGGCTGGCCCGGAACTTCAAATTTCAGAGACTTTTGTAAAAACTTGGGAAATCACCGCCGACAATTTACTTGCTGTAAATTAAAGGCCAAAGATGGTTTTCCAAACGTAATTAAAATAATAAAAAATGTATACATATAATAAAATACACGGATAAACTTCAAAATGTCTAATTTTAATAATGAAAGTAGGTAGTAGAACACTCATATTGGTATTCATGTAATACCGATTATCATTACTTTTGGATCACCCCTCGTAGCTGTGGTACAAAAGGTGGTTCCTTATCCTGACACTGCTTTTCTAACGCTTAGAATTTTATTAACGACATTTCACAACAGCACTTATGTACAAGTACTTATGTTGCAACAAAATAGGTGGCAGTCATAAGTTGCCATAGTAGGCTCCATACGACACTGAATACCATCGTGTTACATTCGTGACTAGAAATCATCATAATATACAGTGTGTTCCCACCATGCAGGATTTTAATGAAATCAAGGATTGAGATGCAGCTTTTTAGCCGAACCGTAAGCATTATTTGATTAAGTACTGATTTTTCAATCTCCAGTTAGCACTATATGTCAAATAAATGTTAGCTCTATCCTTTTTTGACTGATGACCTGAGATAAGGATAGCATTAATTATAACTAACGGATACTTTTAACTGAGGATTGAAAAAGCAGCCCTTAAAATTCTAATTTTAAAAGAAATTATTTTCTAAGAAAAGTTCAGTGAGAAGCAATTAGCTATTGACAATACAACAAAATGAATCGTTAATTAGCTCTTGATAATGATAAATCGCAGCCACTCGTATCGCAGAACACCTGTTAGATACATTGATCGTTAGAAGGAAATAGAATAAATTGTGCAGTTGGTCTGTCAGCTGTTAATATTTACTTGAGAAAATGGGTAGTATATTTTATTTTCTCAAAAACCCATTTCATGCTCACACACTTTATAAGAGTTGCCATGTTGTAATCATTTTGCGTTTGCAGCCTGCCAAAAACATTAGCCCAGCATCCACTACTCTGAATTAGCCAATTTTCTTCTATTCGGAACTCGAGAAGGGCAAGCTGAAGCAGGGTGGTCAACTTCTCGGGTACAAAGATGTGCTGAAGCGGCACTTAAAGAAGTGTGACATAGATCCCGCGCGGTAGGAACTGTGCGCTGCCGTACGGTCCGAGTGGAGAGCGACCGTCAACAAAAAAGTGAGCGAGTTTGAATCTCAGCGGCGCATACAGCTTGATGCCAAGCGTGATGAGATCAAAGCGCGAACACCTGCGGCTTTAACATATAATTATGTCAAAGGTGTGCTAACCAACCCTGAATGTTTGCGTACGTTTAGCAATAAGATAGGTTACGTTAGCCACGAGCGAGCACACCAGAGACAACATCAGAGTTGACAGCAGTCGCCGTGGCCAAAACCGGCCCTGGAGCTATTATTATTATTTCCAAGTAACAGAACGAGTGTTGCGGTGGGAGTCTGGAAGCAATATCCGTATTATAACTTCATTAGATAGCTTGGACGGAATTTGTATCCAAATTGGTAAAAGGTGATGTTGTTTAATGTATGATGTCATGGTAACTAGACTCTCTTTTTGTTTAGACCAAATATCGGAAGTAGTTAGGTACTGTAGTTATAGGAAAAATATATCGTACTTTAATTCCCGTGCACAAGTAGATACTCTCGTGAGTATTTTACAAAGTAACATCCAACTTACTGAGGTATAAGGTGGCTCAGTCCTAAATTCACTTTTGTCTCAACCTCCTTTGTTAAAATGCATTTATCATTGCCCCCAGCCTATAGATACGAAACCTCATATTTACGTCTCATTTTGTTAAAAATATGTGAATTCCCGCCTCCAGTGAGGTTTTACGAGTATAATATGGTACCTTGTATTGGTTGTTGAAAAACGATAGCTGATTTTTTTAAAATATTTTTATTATGAAATAATTACATTAAATGGTAATTACATATATTAACAATGAATAGTTACCGCTACCTAAACCACTAACTCGGTAATGTATTTATTTAATTCTCAACTATAAATGTAAAGAAAGACTTCCATATCCTGTAACATACAATTGTACATTACTACCGAGGCCGGGAAGTAACTGGTTGCCGGACGAATATATAATATTGATGGCCGAGCGAAGCGAAGCCGTATAGTATTCAGCCGGTAACCCGCCACTTCATGGCTGAGGTATCTATAATGCTTTTCTCAAACATGCAATGAAATAAAACAAAAAAAAATGTGTTATATTTCTAAGTAATTAAAAGTCAACTACATAACTAAGACTTTGAAACACAACAAAAGTCAAATAAATACGACACCGACACCTCATTATTATTTTTTGACCTGTTTAATAGGTATGCATTTTTACTTTTATAGAGCGGTATTACACGATGCGATCCCTCGGGTCCAATCAATCGCATGACGACTGAGATAAGCAAGGTTCACTCGGTGATCAGGGTGTTCAGACAAGTTGCTAATCGCTAGCGCTTAATCGTCAATCGTAAGCGACAGGCAGTTAACTGTCTTTGTCGCACTAATACGAAAGAGTGACAGAGAGGGAAAACTACGATACGCTACCAAGCGCTAGCGATTGGCAACTTGGCTAAGCATCCAGGTCCGACGGATCGCACCATTCGCACCGTATAATACTGCTTCTTAAATATTAATTAGAGTAGATATTGTAGGTATTTTAAATTATATGATTTATTTATTTAATCTTAGATACACAAAAAAGAAAACTTAGGAGTACAAAAGGCGAACTTAATGCCATAGGGCATTCTCTACCAGTTAACCTTTAGGCGAAGCAGAGAGGTTGTGGGTGGTGCTATATTTAGATTTAGATATATTCTAAATTACTCTAATCTAAATATAAAATACAAATAAGACTCATATTTATATACATATTACAATTAGCATAAATACAATTAAATACATATATGTATACTCAGATAGACGAAACGTATGAAACTCACATACTAAGTGTTTATTCTGCTAGCGAAAAAAGCTCGAACAGACTTCTTGAACGTAAAAGCTTGCTGGAAATTTTTTTGATGTGACGAGGAGAGGAAGACTATTCCAGAGCCGGGCTACCTAGACCGAGAAGGAATTCGACATGAAACCAGTGTGGTGAACAGGGATAGATACTTAGGGACAAATTACCGGAAGAGCTGACGGTCACGAGACACGCCATAGTACTGAAAGAGGGACTTGAGGTATTCAGGAGAGTGTGGATCGTGGAGAACAGATAAGAGAGTGCAAACCATTTCGAGATTCTTCCATAATTGCTACTTGGCCATTTTGGAGATTCTAAATTCATCATATCAGCCGAAATACGTCCACTGCTGAACATAGGCCTCCCCCAAAGACCGCCACAATGACTGGTCCTACGCTACCCGGACTCCTGCGACGTTCACCAGGCCATCAGTTCACCTCTCTGCCCCTTCTGACGTGACCGCCGGTATGGTATAATAAAATGCCAATGAATTAAACTAGACATTTATTTAATTATTTCTGGAATTTCGGTAACCGATTTTAATGGATGGAATTGGATTAGTCGTAGCTTGTAGGTAGTATCTACGGCTGAGTATGTTAGATACTTAACGTACATACTCAGTTCTGACGTCGGAAATAGGTTAGGACTGGGATTTTATGCCAAAAACTAAATAAGAATATTTTTATATATCGTTTTAATCAAGTTACATCAATAGACGATTGAACACTCATATAATAAAATATTCTGTTGATATCTTTTAATCCAGAATGATGTATGCTAAACATACCTTGTACATACATACTCGTATGTACATACCTACCCTTATAATTTAATGTCAACATTGTCAACTAAGGACATCCGTGTTTGTCGGAGATAAAACGTACTTATTGAATACGAGTAGGTCCTATTCTATTCAGAATGCGCACTATATCCGATGAAACATGGATGAAACGGTTCTTACGTCTACGTACTGTTGGGTGCAAGAGTAGGTATACGTTTTGCAGCCAACCGTACGTTCAATGCACAATCGGCATTGTTGTGTAAGTCATTTATAATTAATTACCAGGCTAAGGGCTGATTTTTCAATCCTCAGTTAAAAGTATCCGTCAGTTTAAAGTATTACCATCCTTATCGCTGGTCATCAGTCAAAAAAGGATAGAGCTAACATTTTATTTGACAGTTACTGTTAACTGGGGATTGAAAAATCAGTACTAAATGTACAATTTTCTATTTACATGCTAAAAGATGGCTTTTATAGTCCGATTCATAAATCTGTCGATGTGCCACGAAGCCATATTTTGTAATTGCACGCCATCGTGGATTTATTGGGGTTTTTACTATGACTACCTAGATATGACCATATGTGTTAAATTAGTAAATGAATTGCGTGTCGGTGACAGCGGAGACGGTCAGTCGACGATCCACTCGTCGTAGGGGATGTGGTCGAGGATGCGCGCCAGGAAGCGCGCCATCTTGTCGGCTAGATCGCGCTTTAGCTCCGGCTTCATCTCCTTCAGCAACTCCTGTGCGTTCGTGTTGATGAACAAATTCAGCGCCGCTTCTGTAAATATTCAAAATATTATTGCCACTGGTTGATCCATCAGCCATCGAGAAACAGACCCAGGCCTACTAGACCTTGTAGGTATTCTTTTTTGTATTCCTAATAATTCCTAAACGCGAGATATTTCGACCGCAATATTATATGGAGCTATTGCCGTCGGGGCCATTTTCATATAATTATTGGTGAGGATACTGCGAAAAAAAAATATCGCAAGAAATTGTTTTAGTTAGGTATTTGTTGAATTTATTCTACCTACCTGTACTTGTCCCGTATTTGAATTGGGCATAGCCACGAATAAAGGAATAAGTTATTGTGTAGTAAAGCTATTTTAAAATTATCTGAAATCCGTCCTATATTGAGCATGGTTCGACAACTTCGACATGCCAACTTATCAGTAAAAAAGGCAGCAAAATTTAAAACCGTAGGATTGAAGCTTTGACGGCGTATGTAAAATTAGAATTCGGCGTTGTTATTTATTGCGCTGTTAGTTTGCCAGACTATATTCAAATTAAGTAGATTATAGCGTTGTAGAAAAAATACGAATACTTGCAAGCTATCATAATTAGTAAGTAAAAAGCAACGTACGCAGCACCGCGTTCCCATTCTGCAGGTTCTCGACGCCCATCTGGATGTCCTTGACGGAGAAGTCGAGCTTGAGCTGCTGCAGCCGCAGGTACGTGCGCCCGTCGCGCTCGTACGGCGCACCGCGGAAGTACACCTTGGCTTTCACGCCATCTGCCATATACACACACACACATATACGATTACACGTTCTTCCAAAATCATCATGTACACGCAGAATAATTTCTAGGCACGTTTTTTCCTATTTCTATTCCTTACATGATGTTTCCGTTACTTTCCTTACTTGTTTGCCAAACGTGTTTTCCAGCTAGCCTAGGTCCCTCTACATCTCACTAACCCCAAAATAAACACCTTATTTAAAAAGTTTCAAAAGATTTAATTAAGAAAGTAAAATACTGTTCCAGTTTCAGGCAGGTCAGGTTCGTGAATTTCGGCCCTAGTATCCAACAGAACTGAACATCATCATCATCATCATATCAACCGAAAACGTCCACTGCTGAACATAGACCTCCCCCAAAGACCGGTCCTGCGCCACCCGCTTCCAGCGGACTCCTGCGACCTGGTGACGGTCATCAGTCCAACTTGTGGGGGGCCTACCCACGCTGGGCCTTCCGGTCGGTGGCCGCCACTCGAGAACCAACCCCAACGGTGATCGGTTGAACATGTCGTGAACAAAATACATAACTTATATTTGTTCTTTATCTTTCTCGTAAAATTTCAAAACTCAAGAACTAATTTCTTAGTTATAGCCTAAGGCCGAGGTTATACCTGTGAGTTCTTACGTAAGTTATAGGGACGGAGCTATACTAAGGAATGAAATAGTGATATTTACGTTTCATTCCTTACTATAGCTCCGTCCCTGCAACTTACGTAAGAACTTACAGGTGTAATTCTGGCCTTATAGCATATCACCTTGTATTTATAAAATTGCAACAATACAACGATCAAAGTATCGATTTAGTACGTTCTATTGGGTGATTGGGTGACCAGCTACCGCGTTGGGGAGACAGTAATGGTGCTTTACGCTAATAATTAGCAAGAGTTGCATGATCTCTTTTTTCGAAGACCAAAGCACTTTTGTTTCATTGAGCTACCTTTATTAGTAAGGGGAGTTACGTTTTTTCTGTGTCGGATTGTTGGCTTGTTTTATCTGAAGCCCACTAAACGTATGAGGATGTCCAGTGGTGGGTGAACGCACCGTATTCGCCCCAGTAGTCGCCGCCGCCGGACGCGCGCACGAGCAGCAGGACGCCCGACGAGCGGTAGCGTGCGCGCGCGCTGATGTGCGGCCCGAATAGCGTCAGCTGGAACTGGTGCGTGTCCAAGTCTGACCTGCACAACAATACTAAATAATTATTATACATACAAAATACAGGTCTAGGCCTATTTCCCGTTCTATATTATAATTATGACCATTAGGAGATTAATGCAGCTGTGTAACTAAAAACGTAGATACTTAATTAATTTTTTTCTTGAGCTTTCTAGGTACCTAAATGTTATATAAAATATTTAGTAAGAAATGTACTGAAAATCAGCGCTGTTTATGCTGCTTCTATGGCCATGGCCACACTAGCTGTTTATTACTAAATTTCGTAATACATTTGTAATAAAATAATCTTACATGTATATGTTGTGTAAATCTATTGTAAATAAAGGCTAATATTATTATATTATAAGAAAAAGAAAAACAGTTTTTAATGAAATAACATCCAGTTCGTTAAGTAGATATATATTTTGTAACATATAATACTCAAAATTCTAGGTTTGACCGACGCCATAATTTTAATGTAAAAAAAATCCGGTTTTTTAAATTATTTTATTAATACGATTTGGAGTCAGTTAGAAAGGTATAATCACGTTTGTATATATGTCTGGTAAGTATGTATTTTGTTTCCGCTGCAGAAAACTATACCTAACAAAAATGTTTGTATCTATGTAAATTTTACTTTAGTCCCTGTATTTTATTCCTGCTCTATGTTTAGCATAAATTCTATATCCATACGCATAGGTTTCATGAGTAATAAAGCAGTAAATTTATAACTTGTTTTTAAGTATTATTCCCGCTTTTTACCGTTTACATGAGAAAATTGTTAAACATGCGTTACTTCACACTTACATACTAGTTAGAAAGTGACAGCAAAGTTGGCAGGAGATAAAAACTGGTCCATCATAAACCTACTTACGATATGCAGACAGAAAACCTATTGAGCAGTAGGTACTGCAAACTTTTTGTTTTCAGACTGCTTACTACCTACCGAATCTATAAGTTCAAGTAAGATGCCGATATCGGAACACCCTCTCGCACGTGTAGTTTTCCACTCAGCCGGTCGCCATAGACCAATGTCGTGGCCAGGCCATTACCCTACCATACCTATCTGATATGTATAAAGTAGACGAATAACTAATTAACTAGTTCCTAGTTAGACGATCCTTGTAAAGCACTGTCTCTAATCAAGCCCACTAAACATGTATACTACTTTATGAAGAATGTGCACGAAGAGTTTAGCAGCAAGCTTCAGGTATGCATTCTATGGGGTCACCTAATTTAGTTCAGCACTTACCTGACATTTGTGATGGTCATATTTGAGACTCCGGTGGCGTGGATGTCTTTGAAGGTAGCTCGGTAGCCATCCGGGCCGCCTCCGAGAGCGATTGATAACTCGTCGATTACTATTGGCTCGGCCTGAAAATATTATAATTTGAATTGCTTAAGAGGAGATAATTCGAACAATAGATTTTATAGTAAAAAAAGTTTGCTAATATGTGAATATCCAGAGAGGAAACACGTAAAATTGGCGAATACTGGGTTTCGTAGTCCCCTATTTCTTTCTTAAAAAATAAACCAATAATAAAAGGTGAGAAAGGACAAGTGTAATGTCGGTAGGTGTGTTTTCCTTTTTTTGATAATGTACGAGGTATCTATTTTATGTTAGTATGTCGCTTTTCTTTTCGTCTTCTAGTTTAGACAATAATAAGAATTACTATCAAAAGCAAAACATACCGACATGCGACATGGGCCTACAAACAATAGATTTTATTGTAAAAAAAGTTTGCTAATATGTGAATATCCAGAGAGGAAACACGGGAATTTGTTTGTAAGGAATAAGTAGCTCCCATTTTCTCGTAATTACTTACGCTATTATGAAATTATATAGTTTATTTTACTTGTAGGTCAACGTGCAATGGTAACATTTTATCGTCGTAGCTGTTGCATTGTTGGCTGTCAAGATAGCGTAAATATATTTACAAACAATCGTAGGTACTAGGTAAGCTACATACTCAATTAAGCCGACCTATTTATTCTTATACACCATCGGCGGGAAACAAGACACGGTCGGCCTGATAGTAAGCAGTTACCGTAACCTATGAACACCTACAAATCCAGGGGATCCATATAAGCGTTTCCAACTATTTAGAAATCGATATTATCCTATTCCTAGTGCGTGCAATTATAAAGCTACTCTTCTTTAGTTAGTTTATCCGGACCTTTTCCACAACTCTACATCAAATGTGCTTTTTTTGCGTGATAGCGAGGTAGCCTTGTTCCAACCATCCAAGCTACTCTAAACGCCTCCTTTAGTATGTTTCGAGTGCCTAAGTACCTGCCTAGTCCTACATACTTCTACCTTTGTAGGCACATTGTAGAAAAATATATTTTGTTGTTTCCTCCTTCTCCATGCAGGCTCTGCACGTAGAGCAGTCTGTTTTGCCCAAGTTGTGCAGGTGTTTGTTTACTG
>JALPQI010016891.1:0-31475 GCA_025490895.1 Thaumatotibia leucotreta
GGATCGCAGTAATGTGTCCACTAATGATGACGCTGCTGCCCATCATCAATCTTTTATCAAATAATAGTCAGTGACACTTCAATCCCTTAGTCGACTCATACGACACCCGCAGGAGGAGCTGGGGTGGTGACAAATGTATTCTTACTGCCGTCACCAACTCACCACACAGCTAACGCCCATAACTCATTATTATTTTAGAAGTAAACCCTGTTCATGGTAATTGATTGTGCATTGTGCATCAAGGGAGGTAAGTATGGAATCACTAACGAGAGTGTTAGAAGCCCGACGCTGTCAGGCGGACGGCTTTTATGATTCGAGTTAGTATTCCGCTTACCGACCGTGATGCGTACAATATTTTTCATCACACTTGCCGACAAAAAAATAAGTTTTGAGACATAATATTATTAAATGACGTGCTGACATTTCTATTACTCCCTAGGGAAATTTACTTTTCAATTACTCCCGCTACGCACGCAAGCAATGGCACGCTTGGACAGCAAGTGTGTTGAAATAGTACACTGTGCATCAAGGGAGGTACCTAAGTACAGAATCACTAACGAGAGTGTTAGAGTTGAGACCGTGATGTATACAATGTTTTTCATCATACTTGCCGACAAAAAAATAAGTTTTAAGACATAATATTATTGAATGACGTACTGACATTTCTGTTACTCCCTAGGGAAATTCAATTTTCTATTACTCCCGCTACGCACGCAAGCAATGGCGTACTTAGACAGCAAGTGCGATGAAATAATATTTAAAGTGTACGAGATTCCTTCAAAGTAGTGATGACAATTATAGGATCTTATTTAAGGCGATGATGATTATTTATGTGTAAAGTGCTCAGGAGCTTTTTTTACCACAAAATGCATTTGAAATTTGAGTTTAAAATCTTGAATGTGACTAGACAAAATATAACAATATTTTGGTCAGCCTCCATAGCCTAACTAGTTGGTAGTGATCGTACGAAGCTGGAGGTTCCGCGTTCGAATCCCGGCCAGGGCATTCTTTGTGTATTTATTTATCACAAATATTGGTTCCATCTGTCGTCATCTGTCTAAATTCGACTGTGTGCAGCTAGTAAACAGCATTGAATATGTAGTCCCCAGAGCCGTAAACCGACGTGAGACTCGCGCGTACAGATTGTTTTCTGAGAGCCTTTGCCGCACGAATGCCGGCCTGCGTGCGCCGCTGCGTCGGCTCATAGCTTCTTACAACCGGAACTTTATCTCTTTAGATATATTTTATCTGTCCACCGCTAAATATAGAAAAGCCTTATTAGATTGTTTAAAATAGATTATGTTACTTATGTCATATTAAATCGAAAAATCGTAGAATGTTTAATTATAAATTACAAAATTTTGTCTTTTGTAACTTAGCCAGAGATACATTTAAACTATTATTAGAATAGCAAAATCGTATTACTGTCCTACCCTCAATAACTGTGTTGTAATGTATTAACTCGTGGATAACGTTGTTGACTGTACATAAATCAATCCTTGTTATGTAACTCTATTTATAAAATGTATTTGTATAGTTGTTTGTTATCCCTTGAAAATAATAAAATAAAATAAAATAAAATCTGTTTTGTCATCTGTTTTTTTACTTGCATTTATGTTTATTTTGTTTTAATGTCTATGTTGTGTCATAAATAAATGTTTTTTCTTTCTTTCTTTTCTTTCTTTCTTCCAAAAATACGAAAACATAGTCGCCCCTCTTCTGTCCCTTTGGCCACCACAACAGGCCCGGGGATAATTTAGCACTCAGCACCCGGTACGGTGCGCAAATAGAGAGACAACTCCATTACTGAAGCCCTACTGATCCACGAAGTGTTGCCTCTCTATCACACTTACGTACACATTCACGAGTGCGAGAGAGATGCAACACATCGTTTTTGGTTCGCGGTCACTGGTCTTGGATTAACTCGGGTCCATTATCAATCTCTGATCGCTCTTGTATTGTTATTTGTACAATGTTTTATTGGTTGAATGGGGTTAGAAGGAGGGATTGTCTCTTTGTCCATTAAATAAATAAATATCTTGGGACATCTTACACAAATCGACCTAGTTCCACGGTAAGCTCAATTAAGGTTTGTGATGTGGGTACCAAGTGTCGATATATATTTAATAGATAGATACATATAAATACTTAAGTACCTACACAACCATGACAAAACAAATATTTGTGATAAATAAATACACAAATGATGCCCTCGCCGGGATTCGAACCCGGAACCTCCAGCTTTGTAGGCAGAGTCACTACCAACTATTAGCCAACCAACTAATAGGCTACGGAGGCTGACCATTGTTTTTAATTTTAGATGAAGTTAGAGTGTTTTTTTTTGAGGTTAGCTAGGAGCCGCGATGGAACTCAATTTTAAAGGTACTGTTTTGATTATTGCCACTCGATTCGAGCTTACTTTTTTCACTTATATCGTAATGTTCTATTATATTCATCATCAGCCTATGTTAGTCCACTGCTGATGGACGTAGGCCTCTCCTATTAACTATGCGTACGCATTAGGAGGTAAATGCCCATAATCGCCACGCTGGGCAAACGGGTTGGCGATCGCAGTAATGTGTGCACTATGATGACGCTGCTGCCCATCATCAATCTTCTATTAAAGAATGGTCAGTGACATTTACTTCCCTTAGTCGACTCTTACGACACCCGCGGGAAGTGTTGGGGTGATGACAAATGTATTCTTACTGCCGTCACCACACGGCCAGTCATCTATTATTAATTTGTATATCTAACCTCGTCCTACCCGTTATACTAAGTTTGAGCTATTGGAATTTAATCCTAATGAGTTTGAAAATATAGTCGCTTCGTCTTTTGTTTGTTCTACATGTATACAATAAAAGAATAGAATTTTGAGTGAACGTCAACCTATAAACAACTCACACGGCATTATCATCATCATCATCCTATGTTAGTCCACTGCTGGACGTAGGCCTCTCCTATTAACTATGCGTACGCATTAGGAGGTAAATGCCCATAATCGCCACGCTGGGCAAGCGGATTGGCGATCGCAGTAATGTGTCCACTATGATGACGCTGCTGCCCATCATCAATCTTGTACAATGGTCAGTGACACTTAAATCCCTTAGTCGACTCTTACGACACCCACAGGAGGAGTTGGGGTGGTGACAAATGTATTCTTACTGCCGTCACCACACGGCAATTATATTCCTACTTAAATACTAGCTATTTACCGATCTCACTGTAAATATTACGTGTACCAACAAACATTGGCTTCTTTAGATCTTCAAAAAATAACTAAGTAGAATGGTCATAAATTTTATTTTTATTTTAATTTATTTATTCAGAAAACCAACAGCTAACAGTAACAAATACAGGTTTTGTTCAATATGTAATAGCAAAGCCAATTACAGGTTTTCGCATATAGTATACAAGAATACAAGAAACAGAATTATACCAATGCTAAAGACATAAGAAAAAACAGGCATGCAGAGACACAATGTAGGAAAATGAAACAAAAGGAACAACAATGGTTACGTATAGGCAAATACCTATTCATCTTCTGTTGATGGGGGAGCAAAGAAACTGGATGCTATAGTATTTTTGATGATTGCGGGATTCAATAAATGTAAATCTAAATGATTATTGCATTGGCACAGTTCATTCAGCGTCCTCGCAGCTCGGATAAAGTAAGAATATAAACTTACACATACTCCTGAACTCGAGTACTTACGTAACATGAAACTTTGGACAGGCCAAGACGTATGGTGTCAATGATCTTTGCCTCTGGAAGAATATATCTAAGTAGTTACACTCAAGAGAAACATTTCGGCAAGGTATAGTTTTTCTTACAAAAAACCTTGAAAACTAATTTCAATTAGTCTTTTTAGGGGGAATGGGAGCCGTCTTTTTCATACAAGTACCTAACATATTTCCCTGTTTCTTTTTTTATTAATATCTTGGGCCAGCTTAACGAAATTAACGTAGTCCCATGGTAAAGGTAAACTCAATTAGCTCAATACTTCTCAGGCAGTAGCGTAGGGTTAGAACCGGCGTAGATTATTTATTTTGTCTCTTGTTTTCATTCTGAAAATACCCTTAAAATTTATTGTCTGTGGTATAGTATATTTTTCTTTGGTGGGTAGTTTTGTACTTACCTTTCTTATTTTGATGGAGGTAGTCATTGTCAGTCATCCGCAGACCACGAACCCTGTAAAGTGTTCGAAACGTCGGAATGAAGTTAAAATTAGTTAATATACGCGAGTTTATCTGTTTTCATAGTTTTATTTCATCAATAAGCTCAATTAGGGTTTGTGATGTGTGTACCAAGCGACGATATACTATATATAATACTCGTACATAGACACAAATAGATATTTAAACACAAACAGCCACGACCAAGGAACAAATATTTTTGATAAATAAATACACAAAATAATGTTCTCCAGTTTCGTAGGCAGGGTCACTACCAACTAGACTACGGAGGCTGACAACCTATAATAGTACATTATAGTCTGTTTCTTACAATAAATAAAAAAAATAAAAAATTATAGTCGTAGGCGGGCTTTTAATGACTCGAGTTAGTATTCCGCTTACCGACCGTGATGTATACTATGTTTTCATCACACTTGACGACGAAAAAAAAGTTTTAAGACAAAATATTATTAAATAACGTACTGACATTTCTATTACTCCCTAGGGAATTTCACTTTTCTCTATTACTGCAAGCAATGGCGCTCTTAGACAGCAAGTGTGATGAAAAAACTTAAAACGCCATTAAAAATAGTTGTGATTGGTCCGTCAAAGTTTTGACTGGCTATATTCTTTAAACATTCGTCGATGATATTGCGCCGAAATATGCGCAGTGTTAAGAAAAGCGCTATGCTCATTAGCTCAATTGTACAATTGTTTTTGGGGACATTTTCGTGTTAGATGTGTGTTTAATCCCACAATCGTAACAGATGTGCTTACCATAGAAAAAATCAACTGTGAAAGACTCTGGTTGTCATGGGATTCAAACCCGCTTCCTCTGGATTGCCGGTCCAACGTGCTTCCAATTACACCAGACGACCTTCCGTGACTCACAGCGAATTTAGTCAATCAATGGTATTGTGAAACTAATCACTAGCGACATCTGTACTTAATATTTCGAAGGTACTACAACCTTAAGCCTCTCAAAGACGTATGTCTACCACAATCGCCCACAAATTCGACAATTCTCCGTGCGTTGAATTTGCTATAGAGGGCGCTGTAATCAATTCATGAGATGTGTGTTTACATAGTGTGTGGCCTTTAACACGGGAGAAAAATGAAATGAGTGACTCCTTAGACTATCGGCAATAATCCTGTAAAGGTCCCGGTGTTTCAAAGTGGTTAAGTTCGGAGATATTGTCATTCAAAGCTATGGACCTTTAGTACTGGATCTTGGCATCACGATGTCGTAGCTTGTCAGTCGCAAGACATCTTGATAGTATACGAGGTACGAAGTCATAACAATAATTTTGTTTTTATTTTTACACTTATTTGTTATGGTTTAAAAAAAATTGTATGAATGAATGAATGAATGAATGAATGAATGAATGTCGTTTATTCACAGAAACATATGGTAATTACATAGTAGTAAAGGTGGTACATGTTATAAAGCTGTGTCCATAATATGTTTAGCCTGATTAGGCATGTGAAAATTAGCATAGCATTTAAATTGCAATTAAGTCAAATGCAAGCAGTATAAATCTAGACTACATCGAATACCTAATTAATAACTACATGTTACAATGTCAAAATGCATTTCAGGATGTCAAATATGCATGCAGTAATTACAAAAAAAAAAAAATATTGAATAAATTTAAGAATTCGATTGAACTACGGGTACAGAATTTAAAATTAGATCAATGTGAGCCCAGATTAATAAATATGTCACAGAATTGAAATAACTAAAATAAATTGAAAGTAATAATTGTACAAAATAAAATTGGAAAAATATTAGAAAGAAATAATAATTAAATCATGTCAATCAGAATTTATAATCCAAGTAATCATTAATGCTATAAAAGCAGTTTTGACTTAAGAATTTAAACAATTTAAATTTAAATTCGCGTTCAGGTAGAGATTTAAATTCTGTTGGAAGTTTGTTAAAAATCTTGACGCACATGCTGTGAGCGCTTTTGTTTCTTAATACTAATTTATCGTGAGTGGGTAATGCTAAGCGATATTTTCTTTGCTCTCTTGTTCTTTCTTTATCAATACAAGTAAAGAGATCAAGGTGAGTCTTTACAAAATTAGCTATTTCAAAAATGTACAGACACGGCAATGAGAGTAAATTCAGTTTCTGGAATAAAGGCCGGCATGGTTCTAGGTAGTTTGTTCCGTATAAGGTTCTGATGCATTTCTTTTGTGCTATAAATGCGCGATCTTTGTCAACAGAATTTCCCCATAAGAGGATTCCGTATCTCAGGACTGACAAGATGTAGGCGTGATATGTTGTTAGAGCAGCTTGTGTAGAGACAGATTTCTTAATACGCCATAATGCAAAGTGGAATTTATTAATTTTCTTACAAACTAAGTCAACATGCTCTTTCCAGTTACAATTAACATCTAGAGTAAAGCCAAGAAAAACAGTACTCTCTACCTCTTCTATGTCGTTAGAATTATATTTTATGTGCAATTTGATATTAGCAGACTGGTATGATCTAAATTGCATAAATTTAGTCTTGGCTAAGTTAATTTGGAGATGATTTAAGTTAAGCCATCCTATTACATCACTTAGAGCCTTATTTACATCATCCTCAAAGCTTTCCAAATCTTTACCCTCCACTATTATTGTTGTGTCGTCAGCAAATAAGATACAGTCATGATTGATAGAGTCTGGTAAGTCATTAATATACAATAAGAATAATAGGGGCCCCAGAATGCTCCCCTGAGGGACGCCATATGCGTTGATTTGGTAGCTAGAGGTAAATGTTCTAACTTCTCTATTAAGAGTCTTATTTATTTGAGTACATTGTTTTCTATTTCCTAGGTAGCTTTCAATCCAGGCGTAGGCAGGTCCACGAATACCGTACTTGTAGAGCTTATTTAAAAGAAGCTCATGACATACGGTGTCAAATGCCTTTGACATATCAAGGAATAGTACACCCACAGGTATGCCTCGGTCAATACATTCAGTGATCCGATCATTGAGATGGAAGCAAGCCAATGTTGTGGATTTTCTTTTCCTAAAACCATTTTGTTCTGTTTTCAGTATTCTATACTTTTCTAAAAAGCTTTCTATACGCACGTACATAACCTTTTCATATATTTTGGAAATAGTTGGGATCAATGTGATAGGTCTATAGTTACAGAGTTTGGACTTGTCACCCTTCTTAAATATTGGCTTTATAATAGACTTTTTTAGACTGTTGGGGAACACACCATGCTCAAGAGATAAATTTATCAAGTGCGAAATATGATGTGAGAGAGGAAGAGAAACTTCTTTCAATAGGGCTGTGGGTATTTTATCATAACCTGTAGACTGAGTATTTTTTAGTGTCTGGATTATTTTGTATATCTCAGGTGGCGAGGTGGGTGCCAGAAAAATGCTATGGGGGCATGATTCTAGTGGTTTTCCCTTGTCTGCGGTCATGTCTGTAGTCGGGAATTTATTGATGTCTTTGAAATATTTGTTAAACTCCTCGGCTATATCTTGAGGAGTTTCCAATGTGATGCTTTTCATGTCTTCGATGCTACGTATTTCTTTAGGCGACGGCTGATCAAAATTTTGTTTTATTATATTCCAAGCTGCCCGACATTTGTTTTTAGCTCCGTTTATGTGTTTTGTGTTGCATATTTGTTGTGATTTGGTAATACATTTCCTTAGTATGCGTGTGTAGGATTGTAGTTCACGCTTTGTTTCAATATTTTTATTTAATTGATATTGGTAGTATAGCCTACGTTTTTTTATGCAACATTTTTTTAAAGATTTTGTTAGCCATTTGTGTGTATTTGTATGTTTTGTTATTTTAACTTTAAGAAGGGGAAAACATAGGTCATGGAATAATATTAAATAATTGTGTAGTATGTCAAAGGATTTGTCAGCGTCAGATGTTTCGTAAATTTCGGAAAATGATAAGCTATTAATAGATTCTTTAAACTTTTTAATGTTCTCCTCGCAATAGTCCCTTTTTTTAATATAATGATATGGTGCAAAATTATTATTAATTTTCATTTTAAATGTTAACGTTTGTGCTGTGTCATGATCTGATAGGCCTAGAGGGTAGGTTTTACCTTTAGCTTTAGGAATATTGCTGATAATATGGTCAATACAATTATTTTTGCGGGTGGGCACGTTGATGTGATTACATAAACCATAATTGTCTAGTAGACTCAAGTATTCCTTTGCAATGTTGTTGTTAGTCATGGTGTTTATATTAAGATCGCCGCATATAATAATTCTTTTGTTACGTTTAGCTTGTAGGAATCTGAAAAGATTATTTAAATGGCCTAGGAATTCATGTACATTAGAGTCTGGTGTTCTATATATACATATAATGATTAGGTTTTGATTTGTAATTTCTATGCCACAGCATTCGAATTTTTTTTCAACTGAAAATTGTTTTAAGGCAACAAGGTCGTCATAATAAATGTTTTTTTGTATCATTACTACTACTCCACCTCTTTTTTTATTTTTTCGTGAGTAGAAAGATGCTATCTGGTAATTGCTTAAGAAGAGGTTACTTTCATTTCCTGAGCTTAAGAACGTCTCTGAAAAACACAGTGCTGTTGGCAGGATGCCTTTGCTTCTTAGTTCTTTAAGTGTTATTTCTATTTCGTCTCTGTACATTTTTCAATGATTCAAAAATGATAAGTTATTGATAAATTTTAACTCAAGTAAATGAACCCATAATAATGAAAAATACGTGAACAAAAAATTAAAAAAAAAGTTTTTTTTTATTACAATATGTGGGAATGATTGTTGATCAGCTTATTAATGCACCGCTTAAATGTTCACCCTGGTTGTAGGCCACGCACTGTATAATGGTCGCAGGGTAAATGTGTAAAAGTAATTGGGAATCAGCTGTAGCACCGCATTGCGCTGGATCGATGGCGGGACACGCACGGCGCCTCACCGGCCGGCACGGAACCATGGTGCCGACAAAACTGACCATTCCGCGGCTTTATTTGTATTGTTATAAAGGTCATGGATAATCAGTTCACATATAGTTTGACAGGTGTGAAGATAATGTCCAAAGTTAACCCTTTATAGGGCACCGGTCTCAAAAACGACCGACCGACGATCTTTTTGTACAATATTTGTTACAGTAAGAGCTGGCGACTTCCTCGCACAACGCAATTGCGATACAGCGAGGAAATGCCGCCAGCATCCTCGGTACAATGCCACAAGGGCCAATCTTAGATATAGGTTAGGTTAAGTAGATTAGTTAGATTTAATCTATGTACATAAATTGTAGTTTTAAAAATAAATATTTGTTGTACTATACTTAATAGTATTCGTTAGTTATAATATGAATTAATGTAACTACCAAATGACGATTTTTCAGGAGGGCCCAAAAACGAATTTAACATTTATAAAGTATGTTGAATTTTTTAGTTAATTATCCTATTGAAATGATGTTTATCTTGTTTGTTTTATTTTTGAGAGGTCTGTTAAATAACACACAGAATATTACTAACTGCGACTACAGTTGCAGTTCAGGAAATGGCTGGTGCTTGCGTTATATTTTTATTTTATTTGGGGACACATTAATCGTTTAATGAAAATCATCAAAAGTGGATTTCGTATTTAGTGTAACTCACAAATTGAAACCGAATTGCATATGAGCAGCCATACAATACAGATTACAGATGGCGCTTACAGCATTAACATTTATAAAAATATGGTGAGTACATTAGGAAGGACATATATTTTGTATTTACAAGTTTATACTTACGTTAAAATATTGTTTATGATTTTTTGAAACTTTTACACGCATTAATAATGAAGGATGGAGTTAAAGTTAATTCATATACGCGAGTTTATCCGTTTTCATAGTTTTATTTCATGAGTATTTATGAATTTTACATATGATAATATTGATAATCATTAATTTGACGATAAACATATCGCTATGTCTGCCTCATTTTGTTGTGTCATCATAACATCAAAAGCCAAGTCTTATTTCGATTTAGCTCCAAGATTCCGTCTAATATGCCGAACAATATTAACGTTATCAACTTGGCAGGTTTCCGCTAAAATACTGGACATCGCATATTTACCTATGCCAAGAAAATATTAGTCCATTTGTTAGGTTAATATGGCTTATAATATGATATGGGCGAATTCAATGTCTAAACGGGGGATTAGGGTAAGATAAAATAAGTACATTTAGATATGTCTCAGTTAAAGTGAAAAAAAAAATTGAGACTATCGGAAAAATCTTACACTCATATTTAAGGATTATAACTGTCAAAAGCTCATTCTTAGAAATCGGCAATTATAACTTAGCAAGTCGCTAAGTAAGGTATCTTAGAAGTTACCAGTGCGTAACATGTTAACAGTGAATATTTATTGGAATCACGATATTATTCTCATTTATAAATGTACCTGAAGTATTATGATGTGTTTTAGAAGAGAAGTTTGTTAGTTTTAATAAATAGTAATTATTTTATAGGGTGACAATATCGATGACAAAATTATATATTTTCGTAGTCAATACGATTGTCCCCTAAGAGCCATGTGCTTTTGCTGGCAGTCCCAATAGATGACACAAGTATAAATTTTAATGTCAAATATTGGAAATTTGGAATATTAACTGTTAGTCCTAATAAATGTTAGTTTCTTAAAATTATGGAAATAATTTAGAAATAAGCTTTTGAAAACATCATTAAAGGCACACACGTTTTTCATCGTTTAAATGTGGTAATAGTTGATTTTATCTTATCAATGGCAACTCAAGCTATGTTAGCAAGTATTGGTTCAGCGTCGGGTATTAGTACTTCTACCTTATTGCTTGTTCATTTCGGTCTTATAGACATATTGTTAAGAACGAAAGGGACAAACAATAAATGCTTGCTAAGTTAGCAGACGTTTGAATAAGGGGGTTAATGTATATTCGATGTAGTCATAGTGTCACGGCTATAGATTTTTATGCAACGTAACTATGCTGCCAGTAAGTGGAGAGGAACTAACGGTATTGGATGAATGCCAACGTTTCTGACCCCTGCCTTGATCGCCTCGAGGACGCCCAAGCTTTAGGCTACGTCCTACGCAGGCGATTCAAAGCGACCGGATTTGCGAAGCGATTTGATGAGGTGAAGTCGCGAATGTATGCGATGCGGCAGCCTTGTCTTACGTGCGCGCGAAAAGTTATATCCCACCAAGGAGGTTGGAACTCTTAGGGCGCCTATAGAGAGACGGCGTGACAGACAAAACCCGTGCCGCGCATATGCGTTTTACGCATATGTGGTGTCAGTACCTCTCGGGACGTCATGGGTATATAAACTATAAAAATATACCAAGAATGCCACATTGCTCTGTAATCTGGTGCAGGAACCAGTCTACGTACGTTATTAAACAAAATTCAAACGTTTCCTATCACAGGTAAGTAAAAAAAGTTATATTAAATTCAATATAAAATTAGTATGGGCGAGAGACATAGTGAAGAGACACGACGCTGAATTTGTTATCGATAGTCTATGTAAACTCTTACAACTAAACGGTGTTAGTAGAAATTCAAAATTTGTTCCCGAGTTACGGACGTTTCCTATGTATAAGTAAGTATAATTATGTGTATTTCTCTATTTAAATACATATATATATCGTCGCCTAGCACCCATACTACAAGCTTTGCTTAGTTCGGGGCTAGGTTGATTTGTATGAGACTGTCCCCCAAACATTTATTTATTTATTTATTTATATTTAGCAATAATATAATATTTATCTAGAGTGCAGACAATGAAGCAACTATACAAAAACATATAGTTTAAGAAATTCAAACTTAAATTATAAATATTAGATGTCATATACCAAAGAAAAACGACCAAGATTACCTATGTCCGAGGTGGGGATCGAACCCACGTACTCAGCTTTCGCGGCTGATGCCTGTACCCCTCGGCCACTCGGTCTCAGCAACCACCGGTCAAATTTCTCGGGTATATGCAATCCCTTACAAGGCTAGGCGCCTTTGACCATTCTCTAAGGGCAAGCACTAACTAAATGCACATTGCAGTTGGTATATGACATCTAATATTTATAATTTATATAGTATTAAGTAGTGTGACTACTGGAGAAAAATTAAAAGTACAAATCAAAATATTTAGTTAATAAATAATTTGATTTGTGCTTTCACAATATGTTCAAATTCAAACTTAATTTTTAGATTTCCTATAGAATCATGTGTCAGAGAACGCTGGATAACGGCGACTGGAAAGTTGAACTGGTTTCACGACACAATTTGTTCGGACCACTTCCAAAATGACTGTATTGTAAAAACAAATCCAAGATCTATATTGTCATCCAATGCCTGTCCAACTTAAAAACTCCATAAGGTTAAACAACAGGCGGTCTTAAGACCGCCTGTTGTTTAACCTCTGTCTAGCCTTACCCTTAGCACTTGTTGTTTAACTTTAACCTTAAAGCTAACAAGTTAATGTAAGTACTTATTGTAAATATAAATTCAAATAAATGTATAAATTTTACTGTTTTTATATCATTCATAACGACATCATTTTAGTGAGATTTTAAAAATGAGAATGTTTGAATAGCTTTTTTCAATTAACATTTTTAGTTAAATAACTGTTGGTTTTAATCTATCGATAAAAATATCGAGCCATACCACAACACTATTTACATTAACATGTCAAAATTACCTGACACGGTCGATTTCTACGAAAATGACAGCCAAGGCCGCCTCTATCTCTAAGGTTACACACTAAAGAGGTCCGTGCTCTGTGTATCCCACTTTCAATAAACAGAACGACACACCATAATAGGTATATTGATTTAAACTTTCACGATTATCACTCATATATTTTAAAGATAAACCGGTCTTGAGGCTATTGAAATTAAGAAACATCGGAATTTTAATCAAAATGAGGGGCAAGGAATCTCGTCCGCGTGGAATCCGGTGATTTACAAATGTAAGCGTAGTGAAACGTCAATTTTAAAGCCATTAGACGTTGTGAGTGTTGTGTGTAGGCCTAGTGACAACCCTAACCTAGAAGTGAATAATCAAGACCAAGTGCGGGTAGTTCGAAAGCGCAGCTCGAAGGTGTTGATACATTCTCACTTTAGTCTGCCTGCGACCACGGGTGTAACGTCATGCCCGAAACGTAAGGATATAATTAAACGTAAGTTTACGCGATTAAGACCCGTTTGTCTTTAACCCTTTAACGGGCAAGACTCAAAAAAATCGTGGGTTTAAGCCTCAATATAGTACGAAAAATTCTCTACAAGAAAAAAATACAAAATAATAGTGCTATAGGGTGGTCGTTTTTGAGACCGGTGCCCTGTAAAGGGTTAAAATCGCGCGAAAATATCAAACAGAATGATCGCATTCCCTTCGCGTCGCCCGCACGCCGCGCCGGGGTTGGTCACGTTTGATTTTTTCGCGTCGCGTCGTTACGCGCCGCATCGCTTTGCGTTTGTAAGGAGATCGCTCACCTAGGACACCGCGTTAGCGGTCCTACCGCAATTTTCGGGGATTTGTCTCTGCCACTGTAATGAAGACTTCGTTGGAGTGACAAAGACAAATCCTCGTTCGCGGATTTCGATGTTCGCGATAGGACTGCTGGCTCTATAGGACAAAGTTTAAATAAATAAATATCTTGGGACATCTTACACAAATCAAACTTAGTACCACGGTAAGCTCAATTAAGGCTTGTGATGTGGGCACCAAGCGCCAAATTGTGTAATAGATAGATACTTAAATACATAGACAGACATGTCCAAGGAACAAATATTTGTGATAAATATAAATACACAAATAATGCTCTCGCCAGGATTCGAACCCCGGACCCCCAGAGTCACCACAAACTAGGCTAGGTATTTCAAGGATTTGTTTCTGTCACTGTAATAAAGCGTTTTCGTTGGAGTGACAAAAACATATCCTCGAAATTGGCGGAATTCGAAATTCGCTGCCAGACCGCTGATTCTTATGCAAAATGTTCTGTACTAGGTATTAAGTTTAGCCAGTTTAAATAGCGACTTAAGTTTCTAAAGGATAATATAGGAATTCAATAGCGTGTTGTATTGAAGGGGGGACACGGACAATGATCAAAAATTTGCCGTTTATAATGCTATTCGTCTCTTTCGCATTTGCATATGTATTTTCATGTTAGAACGCAAAGAAAACGACGACAAACGAAATGCCATTTAGTTTGGCGTGCTTTCAATTATTATTATTATTATTTATTGAATTATTTGACACAATTTAAATTTTTACATTATTGTTCCACAAAACGACGAGTATCTAAAGATTAAAATAGAAGGAAAAGTTGAGGGAAGGAGACAGGGAGGAAGACCAAGGAGGGCCTATATGGACCAAATAAAAGAAAAGGTGGACGTGGTGTCGTATCAAGCAGTCAAGGAGAAAGCCCAGGAAAGAGAAGCGTGGAAATTGCTCCACCGACAAGAGCCTAGCTCTTAAGTTTATAATGATGTCCCACGAAACTGTTGCAACATCTTCTATTTGTTCGTAGTCTCCATCGATGTAAATACGAGATGATCAAGGGATTTTTCCAGTAAAATCCTATTAGCTGGTGTCAATTTTAATCCGCGGTCGCCGTAATCGCGCGGTTTCATCGGCGCGTGCGCACGCCAGCGTTAAGGCGCAGCCTTACGGCTAAATGTGTACAGTCGCCATCGGAGCGATTAGGAAGCTCAGAAATATCTGAGCAGGCCTCTTTTCTCATCCAGCTAGCCAGGGTCACTATCAACTAACGTCACGTCAGAATAAAATTAAAAGTAAATTTACGCGATTAAAACGCGTTTGTCATTAAAATATAGACTACGGAGCAGTATATAGCGTCACTTAAGAACAATCATCATCAGACATTTTGTGAATTGGTTGAGTATTCTACACACGGTGTAACGTCAGCATTCTGAAAGATTTTAATGCTGGATTCCTGACCATATTTAGAGTCTTTAATGTTATATAAAATTTCCTGGATTCGGCCTGGTTTCAGAGATAATCAACCTTTTTTCGAAATAAGTTTTTCGACGTAACTCGTCATTTAACTTCTTTTGGATTACAATGCTACCACAATATTACCGCACCTTTTGCCTGACAATCAAAAAATACAAATAGACTTGACGAAATAACCTCTACCTGAAAAAAACAATTGAAATAAATAATTTAAACAAATTGGTTTTATGATAAAAAGTACGGAAATGTTAAAAACTATTAAAATCGGCCTAAAAAAAGAAAAAAAAAATGTTTTTGGTGGAATTGACATT
The DNA here is from genome assembly GCA_025490895.1 of Thaumatotibia leucotreta. Classification (NCBI taxonomy): domain Eukaryota; kingdom Metazoa; phylum Arthropoda; class Insecta; order Lepidoptera; family Tortricidae; genus Thaumatotibia; species Thaumatotibia leucotreta. The sequence goes on from JALPQI010016891.1 coordinate 15,413, forward strand.
AGGTCTCATAATATTTTTTGTTTATTGTGATGTCTAGAATGTATAGTTAAAATCTTTCGCAATGCTCGCGTAACACCGTGTATAGGTATTGATGTGTAGTATATATTTTAATTATATGTGTATTGCATGTGACTTTATCTTAGTTGGTAAAATAACAGTTCAGTTTTTAGTTTCATATTACTCACAGATATTCTTTACTGTACACGGTATGTTTGTATCTTTTGCTTCATATAGACAACTCCTTTGCTCAAAGGTTAAATGGAAGAGATCGCTTACAGGGATAAGTTCGCCTTTGTACCTGTAATTTTTTTGTATAAATGTGTATTTTACCTGTTTTGTGTGTACAATAAAGAATTTACATGCATACATTCATCCTAACATTAACATACCGTACGATATCCAGTGCTGAAATATACCTATCTCTCTAGCACCTAAATTGTGAGAGAGACAGAGATGTATTATTACAGCAAAGCCTCAAGGTATCTTAAGCTAAAATAAATCTTAAAGTATATTAATATAGCTTATAGCTCTTAAGGCATCTCAATGCATTTTAATATATAACTATACTTTTATATTAATGCTCAAGTCGCGCACCGTGCGGTTTCAGAGGAACTTCCTCCCGCGGACGGAATGAACTCCCTGCCGAGGTTTTCCCGTTGGACTACAGTATGGGGTTCTTCAAAAGAGGTGTGTACAAGTTCTTATTGGGTCGGCAACGCGCATGTGACACCCCTGGGGGGTTGCAGGCGCCCATAGGCTACGGTGACTGCTTCCCATCAGGCGGGCCGTATGCTTGTTTACCACCGACGTGGTATAAAAAAAAAGTTCTCATACAATTAATTTCCGTTATAAGCAATCATTGAACCATAGCACATGCTTCTCCTTAACTGCAACAGTCACGCTCTACCGCCCTATGCAAATGGTCTGGAGAAATTATGAGATGTTATCGACGTTCGCCGCGTGGTGACGACTGAATATATTTGTCACCACCCCAACTCTTCCCGTGGTTATAGCAAGAGTCGACTAAGGGTGTATAAAAAATGCACATATAATGCGCTCGCCCGGATTCGAACCCGAAACCTCCAGCGGGGTCTTGTCTTACTTGTTCGTAGTAAAAACCATGATTTAGCACTGGCATGCCCTAATAGTTCCCCTATAATTCTAGTAATTCATCTCTCGGAACAAACTAACCGACATTCGATTGATTATTTAAAGTCCATGAAGACTATAGCTTTCCAAACTGTTTTGTGTTACCGCCCTCAAAATTCCCCATTCTTTCAATTTTATTATTTGGAGCCTGTCGTGTCCCACTGCTGGGCAAAAGCCTCCCCCTAATCTCTCCACTGGTCCCGGTCAAGCGCTGTGTTTGGCTATTCCTTCAAGAAGGAGTCCAGTTCATCCCGCCATCGCCAGCGTGATCTACCAGATACTCGATTCGAGTTTTTGGGCTCCCACTTTGTGGTGATTTTGCCCCACAACTCATTAGGCATCCGGCAGACGTGTCCAGCCCAGTCCCACTTTAGCTTGGCCGCTTTCTGAGCTAAATCAAGGATTTTGGTCTTGGAGCGCAGCGTGGTGTTTCGAACTCGATCTACCAAAACACCTAATATGCTACGCTCCATGGCTCGTTGGCAAACCTCGAGTTTGGACTTCTGGGCTTTGGTCAAAGACCAAGTTTGTGCACCAATTTCGGAAAAGGGTGAAACATCCAAACATCCCGTCACTAAAATAAAAATGAAAAAAATCCTTCGACTCGTATTTGCTATGATTTGACACCGGCAATGTAGAAAAGTATAAAAAAAGTAAAAATTGTTATTTATGATAGATGCAAGTGTGCAAAGTAGGCTTTTTTCAGGACGAGTGTCGGTGACCATAAAATATTTGCGTAGCGAGTGTTTTAAGAGACGAGTGACATTTTAGTGTCAGAGCAATACAAGTAGAAGTAAGGATTTGAACAACAAAAAGGATGCCACTCGGCATGTATCGTATCAGATGCCACGGCACTGGTTTTCAGGACAACCGAGGTAAAAGTGAAAAACAGAAGGATGGATGTAAAACAATAACAAGAGTCGGTAATCGTGCACAATTTAGAAAATAAACACGTAACAGAATTTCGTATCTAAATGGCAAAGTGTACAATACATTTATAATATTGGTTAAATTGGCCGTGTGGTGACGGCAGTAAGAATACATTTGTCACCACTCCAACTCCTCCTGCGGGTGTCGTAAGAGTCGACTAAGGGATTGAAGTGTCACTGACCATTATTAGATAAATGATGATGGGCAGCAGCGTCATCATAGTGGACACATTACTGCGATCGCCAATCCGCTTGCCCAGCGCAGCGATTATTGGGCAGTTACCTCCTAATGCGTCTATCGCATAATAGTTAATAGGAGAGGCCTACGTCCAGCAGTGGACTATCATAGGCTGATGATGATGAGTTAAAATAGTTCGATTTAAGGTTATAAAGTAGGTAGTGCAAAATAAAAACTTTGGGAACCTATGAATTGTAGATCAATAGGGGGCATTATTCCGTGACATAACACCGGCTGACAAATACGGTGGGCAAGCTGCCAGCGCTTCGGACTGGATATGGATTTCACACTTATTATTTAACTCTTGTCGGTATTCTGTTCCGTCGGCTATGAGACAAGAAATGCTGGAAGCATTGGTAAACTTTCCTGTATGTGCATTTATTTATTTACCTCTTTATTCATAAATGTTTGTTAACTTAACAGGCCGCTAATAATTGTTTGACCTGCTCTAATTGCGCAAGCATTTAATCAGTTTTTCATTGACCAGACACTCAAAAACTCAAATCATCAGTATCAAGCTCATTCTACAACTAATCTTGGTGCAAATAATAGTATAAATGCTAAAAATGATATTTATAATTATATGAATAAAATGACATACAATTTTCCTAATTCCATTTTTATGAATCCTACAAATTCAAAGGACATTGAAATAATAATAAATTCCTTAAAAAATAGTTCTAGTACAGGTTATGACGGCATAAATACTAAAGTGGTAAAATCAGTATCCAGCGTTATTTCACCATTGATTGCCCATATAACCAACCTTTGTATAGAAAAAGGCGAATTCCCTGAACGACTAAAAATAGGCATCGTCAAGCCGCTTTTCAAAAAAGGAGACAGGGAGGATTTGTCCAGTTATAGACCTATAGCACTATTACCTGTGTTTTCCAAAGTTCTAGAAAAGGTATTTCACAATTCAATTTACGGTTTCTTTGAAAGTAACAAATTGTTAACAAAAGAACAAATGGGATTCCGTAAAGGTAAATCCATCAATATGGCCATTTTTGACTTAATGCGTGTTATCATTACAAATGTTGACAAGAGAGTCCCAGTATCAGCATTATATATGGATATGTCTAAAGCGTTCGACTTTGTGGATCATAGAATATTATTAGATAAATTATATAAATATGGAGTTAGAGGTAATGTACATAGTTTAATAAGATCATACTTACAAAACAGAAAACAGTTAACACAAATAAATAAACTATGCCTATTAACTAAAACTGAAGTCACCTACTCATCGAGAGTCAGAAAAATACACTACGGTGTGCCCCAGGGAAGTGTTTTAGGTCCTCTATTGTTTATTATTTATATAAACGACTTGCCGCGGGCTGTTGACTATCCAATGGTTCTTTTTGCTGACGATAGTACCATAATGTTTTCTTGTAATAACCTAAAAACGTATGAGGACGAAATATGTAAGACTTTAGAAACTGTAGTTGACTGGTTAGGTAATAATAATTTGAATATTAACTTGGATAAAACCAAAATTATGACATTTAAACAAAGACTGAACTATGGATGTAATTTAAATATCTCATACAAAGGACACCAAATCGAGGAAACCACTGTGACAAAATTTTTAGGATTAAGCGTAGATCATAAGTTGACATGGAGAAATCAAATTGACATTATATGTAAGAAACTACACCAATTTTCATTTGTTCTATATAATTTAAGAAAAATTGTTAACGAAACAGTTGTTTTGACAGCCTATCATGCTTATGTAACATCGACGTTAAGGTATGGCATCATATTCTGGGCAAATTCAGTTGACAGAGAACTGGCATTCAGAGCACAAAAAAAATGTATAAAATCTTTATGTGGAATTCCGACGCCTGATTCATACAAGCCATATTTTATAGAGTTAAACATACTAACCTTACCATGCCTATATATATTTGAAATTGTAATTTTTGTTAAAGCCAATCTGCAACTGTTTGCAAGTTTTAAAAGTGTACGTCTCAGAAACAAAGTAAATTCAAGACCTTCCAGAACAGCTTTGTTTAGTAAAAGTATTCTGGGAATGGCTCCAAAAATTTATAATAAAGTTCCGATAAAAATTAGAAATATCGATAATATTAATGTCTTCAAAACGAAATTATTCAATTTTCTAGTTAAGAAGTCATACTATACCATTAATGAATTTTTAACAGACTGTAATTAATGCCCACTGTGCGTTGCATGTAGCTACAGTCCATTAATTACAAAAATAAATAATTTGTACGCCTTCGGGCACGACACAGTGACACAACTACGTTTTTAAGACCTGTACTTATGTATATACCTGTGTTGAACAAATAAATGATTTTGATTTTGATTTTGTCCCTTTTGCTCTTATGGACACATTGCTAAGACCGAAAGGGACAAACAATTATTAGCGGCTTGTTAAGTTAACAAACGTTTATGAATAAGGGGGTTAGCTTTTATTGCGCAAAAGAAAAACTTGAAGTAACAAAAAGTGATAACTTGATAAGATGTTATCATAGTGGACATATTACTGCGATCGCCAACACGTTTTCTCAGCCTGGCGATTATGTTAATTTACCTCCTAATACACATAGGCTAAAGCGAGGCTGTTGTCCAGCAATCGACTGATATAGACTGAGGACGAAGGGGTAGATTTAAGAGTAAATATTGTACTCGTGCGAAGCCGGGGCCAGTCGCTATAGTAAACTATCGCCATCGTCATCAGCCTATGATAGTCCACTGCTGGACGCAGGCCTCTCCTATTAACTATGCGTATGGACGCATGAGTAGGTAGATGCCCATAATCGCCACGCTGGGCAAGCGGATTGGCGATCGCAGTATGTAATGTGTCCACTATGATGACGCTGCTGCCCATCATCAATCTTTTATCAAATAATGGTCAGTGACACTTCAATCGGGTCCCCTTTAATATGCCTAATATTAATAGTCCTAATATGAATTCGCATAACGGATTTGGCATAATTAATTAAGCATAATATTGAATAGGTGTATAAATTCAGGGTCTCGAAGGGAATAGCAAAGAACAAATACCGTGTTAAATAATCAACAGACGTATATTTATCCTACTAATACTCTCCACACAAATCCTCAAAAAAATACAAAAAGTTATTTGCCTTATAAAACTACGTTGGAACATCGTTAGCTAGTTATCGGTCGAGACCGCGCCATCTAGTGGCGTGTTAGGTAAACTCCGAGATGCAGCTCGAACATATCGCCCACCAAGGACAACATGTCCTTCATCTCAATCGCCCACCATGAGGTTTCCAAGTTGTTAGTATTTAAAACAATATAAAATTATTATGTAACCTCAAGTGAAACTAGCGGGGTTCCTTTCTTAATGAAAATACAGATACAATAACTTAGCAACTAATTAGCCACTGGCAGTACACAAAGCTTGGAAGTTGGTCGCTTTATTAAAGTGTTTCTACATTTAATTGTTACAACCCTGGTCAGTTTGTCTGAGCCAGGATGTTTTTGCATGACTCTGCCAAAGAGCCACTTTGAAGGAGGGAGATCATCCTCCTTTACTAAAACAACATCCCCGACGTTAGGTTCGGGAACTTGATGTATCCACTTATACCGCTGTAAATAATGGGTTAAATATTCATTGGACCAACGACGCCAAAAATTTTGTAACATTCGCTGAGTCAATTGCCATCGCTTGAGAGAGCTCACGTTCGATTGCTCATAGTTAAATTCTGGAACCGTAACCAGGGGCTCTCCTATTAAAAAATGACCCGGTGTTAAAGGTGTTGGCTCGTTGGGATCATTGGATATAATAGATATAGGCCGAGAATTGAGGCAAGCCTCGATCTGGCTGAGTAGAGTCGCCATTTCCTCATAAGTAAGTGTCGACTCCCCAATTACCCTTTTTATATGGTATTTGGTGGACTTGATCCCTGCTTCCCACAACCCACCGAAGTTCGGGCTCTTAGGGGGGATAAAGTGCCACGTGGTACCATTTGATGCGAGACTTTCCGCTACTTCCTTAACCATAGTGGACTTCTCTGAGTTGAAAAGCTCTTTTAATTCTTTAGCAGCTCCAACGAAGTTAGTGCCGTTGTCGCTGTAGACGTCTAAGCATCGGCCACGTCTGGATGTAAATCTTTTAAAAGCCTCCAGAAATCCACGTGAGGTAAGCTCGCTCACTACTTCTAAATGTATGGCCTTGGTGACCATACAAATAAACAAGCATACATATCCCTTGTATGATTGGTGTCCTCGTCCTTTTGACGTTCTTAGGTTGATGGGTCCTGCATAGTCCACTCCGCTACGGATGAACGCTCTACCTGGAGTGACTCGAGCCGAAGGTAAGGCACCCATCAACTGGGTTTGGATCTTGGCCTTGTGGCGAACACAACGCACACATTTGCGTATGTGTTGTTTTACCAAATCTTTTGCGCGTATTATCCAGTATGCTGACCTTAAGTAGTTCAGCATGGCTCGCTGGTCACCATGAAGTGTGCGTTCATGGGCCTCCGTCACTATGAGTTTAGTCAGATGCGAATCATAAGGCAAAATTATCGGATGCCTCGCTACTTCGGACTCTGGCGCGTTTTCCAATCGACCGCCTACTCGCATTATCCCATTTTCAAGAAACGGCGTTAGGGAACGAATCTGAGAACTTTTAGACCTGACATACCCCTTTTTGTTGATTTCCTCGATTTCGTTCCCGAACTCTGCGTCTTGACTCTTTTTAATGCAGGTCATAAGTGCTTCGTCTAATTCGCGTTTTTGCAGATATAAATGATAAAATAATTGACAAAATAATAAAATTCCATAATGCTAAATACGCATATTACTGAGTATGCATAATTGAAATATGCATAACATTATTAAATATAACTTTATTCGTCCTAATATAGATTAGCATAAACTTAGAAATCAAGCGAACGAGGCAGATAAGAAAACCAAGACAGCAAGGTTAAGTTCAAAAGACTAATAAGCAGGAGCGACGAAGCGAAGTTGAAGCCTAGCTTTCGTCGATATCTCCTACACATCCTAATGAACACGTCAGATACAATCAATTAAATAAAACATTATAAAATAAATAATCAATTTTATTAGTAACTAGCGACCCGCCACGGCTTTGCACGGGTACTATTATACCTACATAAAAACCTTCCTCTTCAATTACTCTACCTATTCAAAAAAAATCTCATCAAAATCCGTTGAGTAGTTTTAAAGATTTAAGCGTACAAAGTGACATAGGGACAGAAAAAGTGACTTTATTTTATGCTATGTAGTGATGAAGAAATCACATCTTGGTAGGCGCATGAGGCGCACAGTACAGAATGTGTACCTATTTAATACGGGCGTATATTTTAATGATGCTTAAAATATGATCTAGGGAACCTATTTAGGTACCTATACCATGATTTCTACACGATCACAAAACGATAACTGTATCCGGTATAAAATACACACGCCGTACTTATGAACATTTTAAATAGCTAGAGTAAAAATGTGTGTAATAATTATAATAATCAATATTTACTATAAAAATAAAAGTAGGTATACATGTATGTCAATCAATAAAATATGTCAAGACCTAAACATTAACTGTTATACCTACGCACAACACACAAGTAAAAATAAAAGTCTAAACTAGTTTTAAATTGGAAGCAATATATTATAGTATATAATAATATTATTAATACCTGCGTACTACTCTACAGTAACTTGGCAAAAATATTAGGTATATAGTATCGGTTTCGCTACGCAATCTATGATCGGTCATTATTATTTTATCTTTAATATTTTATACCTTTCATTAAGTATACCAATTAGTATTATGCTCATCCTAATTATTCCATATCATCGTTATGATAGTTTACGTTATACGTAAATACATTATGCGTAATCGTTTATGCGAAATTATGCTTATGCCACTTAAATAGTATGCTTAACAACATTATGCCAATTTGAAGTATGCGTAATAAATTATGCGAATTAATATAGACTCACTTCAATCCCTTAGTCGACTCTTACGACACCCGCAGGAGGAGTAAACTATAGGTACATCTTATTAAACCTGTGTCATCAAACGGTCAAAACATCATGATATTATAGTTCGGGAAATATTATTTGACCGACTGTTATCTTACTTACGACCTTTTGTTTTGCGTTAACACTTACTAGACAATCAGCAGTCGAGCACTTTTCTATTGTTAATGGTTCCAAACAAAGGTCGTAAGTAAGATTAGAGTCGGTCAAATAATATTTCCCGAACTATAACCGCTTTAGTAAGTAGGTAATATTTACTCCTTCTCGTTGCCTTTATGCCCTTAAAAGCCTCCTACCACTTGAAAACAATTAATTAAATTGAACGTCATATCATTAATCAAGAGTTCTCAACTTCTCAACACATTTGACAAAGAGCTACATTAACAACCTGAAAACGCCTCTACATACTACAATATAGGTACGTATGTATGGATAAACCCTCGGTTACGTTAGGTCTATTCAAACTTATGAACAACTGTTTGATTTGTTCTGGTGACCTTGACCTTAATAATAAAGGATTTTCTGCGTGTTGGATATGGCACTGACCTTAATAATAAAGGATTTGTATATGGCACACAATACAATGTATTAATAATAATAATACTCTTTATTGCACCACAAGAGAAAGATAGTACAAAAACAAACACATTTAACAATTTAGGTAGCAACAGGCGGTCTTATCGCTAAAAAGCGATCTCTTCCAGACAACCTTGGGGTAGTAGGAAAAAGCTGAAAAATAAACTAATAAATTATATGTATTGTTCGGGAAATATAAATTGGTAACTTTCTACCTACATTTTAGTAAAAATAAACGTACAATTTATATTTCTCGAACTATACCAGTCATAATCAGGCTTCTGAATTTTAAGGCTGAGCCACACCGCGTACACGTGTCCATAGCGTGCGCGTTGTAGCGTCGAAAATGTCATAGTAGCTAGCACACGTGCGCATGACGTGCAATTTTACTTATATTCACTTACCATGCCAGGTAGGTGGATTGGCGACCACAGTGAGTCCACTATTATGACGCTGCTGCCTGTCATCAATCTTATATTAACGAACGGTCAATTCAATCCCTTAGTTGATACAATTCATCTTACGATACCCACGGGAAGAGTTGGCGTGTTGACAAATGTATTCTTAATACTCCGTCACCACATAGTCTAGGTAGTATGGCGGTAATTTCAAATCTTACCAATTTTTTTACACTCAGGCCTCTCTTATTTATGAACTATGTGTATAGACGCTTAGGAGGTAAATGCCCATAATTGCCACGCTGGGCAAGCGGATTGACGATCGCAGTAATGTGTCCACTATATATAACCACGGGAAGAGTTGGGGTGGTGAGACTGACAGATGTACAGTTGTGTGCAAAATAATAGCAGCAGTCAAAAAATAGCAGTCAATAAGAAAATGAAAACTTGGACGAATTATTTTGGGACTTTCTTTTGTTACTCGGGTACATAACATAATATTCATTCAAAACGAACTGCAGTGTTATTCACTAAGGAAACCGCCTTGCTGTCAGCGCTGTGTCAGTGCTGCGGCAGCGTCGAGCCTAAAAATGGTATTCACTAATGTACTTTAAACGACACTAGTGCTCGGCGACGAATGCGGCGTGAGCTGGAACTACATTGCGTCGAAAGTTTGACGTTTAATGTATGAACTTCGTATTCTCTAACGAAAAACAGCGACGAACTCGCCCACAACCTCGCTCACAGCCTCGATTCCTAATGTCAAATCAAACAGCTAGGATTTTAGACAAGGCTGTCTCGACATCGAGCTCGTTGACGAACGCAGCGTCGAATGTGTCAATAAGAGAATAGCATAGCTGCAAACTTTACCGAAGTAATATTGAAAGTAAGACAAACGTGGTTATGAAAACCAGCTTTATTACCCCCTAGCAGCAATGGTGTTCAAAACTGGAATACCTAATGGAAAATACACAATTGTGTGCAATTATTGTAGTTTCGTATCTTGTATATTATTGTCAACTAAAGCTTTACATATATACCCATCTCATCCAGAAATATATATTTTTTCCTGTATGACCATCTTCCTCGCAGAGTGTACAAATTTTCGCTTATTTCGATTTTTTGTTGAAGTTTCACCGATAACTTAGTTTGTTTCTTAATGTATGCTATGACCAGGGCTTCAGTGAAGCAAACACACCAATTACTTCAATAAAAAATCGGAATAATCGAAAATTTGTACACTCTGCGAGGAAGATGGTCATACAGGAAAAAATATATATTTCTGGATGAGATGGGTGTATATGTCAAGCTTTGGTTGACAACAATAGATAAGATACGAAACTACAATAATTGCACACAATTGTGTATTTTCCATTAGGTATTTAAGTTTTGAACACCATTCCTGCTAGGGGGTAAAAAAGCTGGTTTTCATGGCCACGTTTGTCTTACTTTCAATATTACTTCAGTAAAGTTTGCAGTTCATTTTGAATGAATATTATGTTATGTACTTGAATAACAAAAAAAAGTCCCAAAATAATTCCTCCAAGTTTCAATTTTCTTATTGACTGCTATTTTTTGACTGCTGCTATTATTTTGCACACAACTGTATTCTTACTACCGTCACCACACGGCCCCACTATTTGAAATGAGACTTTCGTTCATCAATAAGCGTGAGCAATACATAAGTCCAGGGATCTAATACTGGTTTTTTTCTCCATACAAAAGCACGGTTCTAATATCGTTGTTTTTCGTTTTTCGGTATATAAGTTCTTTGTTTAGTACTATATAAAGAGTGGCCTACTACCGCGAAAATCGAAATTCGTAAATTTCGATGATTTTTCTCTGTCGCTCCAACGAAGGTGTCATTAGAGTGAGAGAGACAAATCCTCGAAATTTACGAATTTCGTTTTTCGCGGTAGGGCCGCTGTTACGACGTTGTGGGTAAGAGTGTCAAATATTTTGTAATATTGAGCTATTTCGAGGTTTTAAAAAAAAACCGGTTCTGATCCCTGCACAGGACATATCATTATTTTTAACAGATCAAACCAAACTTGCTGTAGTACGAATACACCTCATGTCTTTATCCTACCTAATCCTATGAGTAGCTAATCCTTCTTATGTGACAGGCTATAAGGCACGCTGTTTTGGGGGTGTTTTAAATAAGGCCTGATACTTGATGTACAAACGGATATGTTTCATTGGTTGTGACCCTGCCTACGAAGCTGGCGGTTCCGAGTTCGGATCTCGGCGAGGGCAATATTTGTGTATTTATTTATCACAAACATTTGCTCCTTGGTTGGTTGGTTGGCTGTCTATGTATTTAAGTATCTATATGTATCTGGGTAAGACCGCGGATTTTGATGAATTCGGAGCTTAAAATTTGTCTTGCTCATAAAAAAAAAAACTGATAACATCTAGAGAACTCTGATCAATTTTAAAATATTCCCCTATGCTCAGTTACATGTAATTAAATGAAATAGCTAATTTAGCTCTTTATTTAAAATTAATAAATAAATATTTCTGCCAAAAACGTAACGAAAGTCGAGTAATTTTTTTGACCCCGAGTTCTTAAAACCTTTTTTTAAAATATTATTAGACTTGTCAGCATTATATGTTTGTTTTTAAACCAAATTATAATGATAAACGATTGCTTTGTTTATTAAGGACGTATGATATGTGAACAATTTTACTGTTTTCTTTCCCTTTACTTTTTGGGTCACCAATTCCAAACTTACGTTACGATACTTTAGTAACGCTTTTTTAAGGTCATATTTAAGCCAATGTTGGTAGAAATTTCTTTATCGACACTAGCAACTCTTATTCTAGTAAGGTGACACCCATAAGCACACTCACTTCCATTAATTTGTTAACAAATGGTTGTCACAGTGCACGCGGCGAAAGTTTTAGCAAAAAACGTCTAAAGTGGTAGTGTGATTTTCACGGTAAGTAGTGATTATTATTAAACGGCTGTTTTTTCATACGAAAGGGTTTAGTTTTAAACGTCAGTAGCATGTACTATTATGTTCAGATTGCAATTATTTACCAAGATAATCAAACTTTTTTCAAATTTACGTTACACTTGTGTTACGAATACGTTACATTTTTACAAAACGTAACGTATTTTTTATGTTACGTAACGAAAATATGTAAAGGTAAAGGGAAGTGGACACAGAAATTTACTAATTTAAATGAGTTTTATTAGATTTTGCATGACAGCATACTTTAACAAGTGTTTGCGAAAGAAATAAAATTATTTTGTTATTTAGGTATTTTGATTTGCGTTTTTAGAAGTAATCAGCTTTTTCCAGTGGGTAATTTTACCCCCCTAGGGCTAATGAAATACAGTATAATTATTAATGCGTTTATTAGTGTAAACTAATAACAGTTCATTTTACATTTAAGCATTTATGGTGATTTATTTTAGTTTATTTAGTTCCAAAGATTATGGCATTAAAACATTTGTAAATACTGTTAATTTAAGTAATTACTAATGAGATATTACATTATATGGGTTGATTATCATATTTGATTAAAACAAGTATTTAGCGATAAAAATATGTTTTTTACGACCTTTATTTAATCAGAGTTCATACCAGTATGAGCTGAACTTTATAGTAACTTTCGTTGCGTTTTATGGTAACGTAACGTATTTTTTTTTATGTTATGTCTGTGTCACATTCGTCAAAATCCGCGGCCTTACCCATCTATCAGTATCTACCCGTGTTTTTATTGATTTCCGTTAAATTAAAAGGAAGCTTATTTAGGTCAAAAATAATCAATTAGTCTAAGAAACTAGTATCTTAACTCTTACTGTTATTAAGTTATTCAAAAAATAAGTTTAATGACTGAACAAGTGTATTGCAACCTTTATTACATCCTAATGAAACTTATTTTGACATGTGCCGTCAGTCACCTGAGATCTTATTCTTAAGGTTATCTCAGACTTACCATTTCATTTATTATGTATGAAAACGAAAAAACAATCTTTTTTTCGAATTCGATTAAAAGCAATATACCAGGTAGCTCCAATTAACGTACCAAGCAGCCTGTTAAAATTAACGGAATTAAAAAAAAAACACGGTGTACATGTACCCACATCACAAGCCTTAATTGAGCTTACCGTGGTACTAGGTCGATTTGTGTAAGATGTCCCAAGATATTTATTTATATACAATAATAATAAAAATAAAATTTGCTCATAATATTCATTTACAGATATCAAATATTCATACTCATGAAAGGCAAACATAATCAACAACAATTTCCTATCATAAAACTCTCCCGGCTTCGTAATCGGGCTTTAATTGACCCTCGTGTTCAGTATTTCATTCACTTACGTAATAGTACATTGGGAGGTAAGTACGGAATTACTCACTAGAGTGTTAGAAGCACGACGCCGTAGGCGGAGGGCTTTTAATGACTCGAGTTAGTATTCCGCTTACCGACCGTGATACATACGTGTACAATGTTTTTCATCACACTTGAAAACAAAAAAATAAGTTTTAAGACAAAATATTATTGAATGACGTTTTAAAATTTCCATTACTCGAAATGGCACACCCTATGCCGATCACTGGTGATAAAAAACAATATAACTACCTACTCCCTTCACTCCCAACATTGTCCCGTACTTGAAACCGCTTTTCAAAGACTATATTAAATAGGCAGAACTTTCCTCAGAACTGTTTAGCCTCAGGTCAGATTGCCTAATTTATCATTCATACTTCAAGTCTAGCTCCGAGATTTGAAAAGTTTACAACCTTTGCAGCTTTACACAAGAGAATTCTGGGACATGAAAAGTAGGTAAAGTGTATTGCTACAATAATAGCGAAGTGAACTTAATAATGAGATTTAATAACTTAAGTAAAACATAAAAAAATACATTATATATTAACTTACAATATTGAAGTAAAAAACTAGATCCTAAATGTAAACTTAACTTAAAAAGCAAAATTATATAGGTACATAAAAAAATCATGGCAAAAATATCCGTCAATATCCGCTCCTTAGCGCTTCCGGTGCAAAGGTGCCCATAACACTCACGGCATTGCCGCGTTGGATAGCTATGGCCAACCTCTGCACCAGAAACGATTCGGAGCGGTGGTCTTCTCCCCTTTGCCTGAGTCTTAATAATTAAATAATCAGACTTTGATAATATCTTCACCGCTCACGTCAAGAAGCGTTAAAACAAAAAGGAACAAGACAAATTACTTTTTTAACGGAGACTGAGTAATCTATAAAGTAACTAGAGTTTATTTCAGTTTTCAACCTTACCTTACGAAAACAAGTGCTATTTTTCTTTGATGCAGATGCAGACGTGCAAATCATGTTTTTGCCTAGCAATTTAATGTTTGAATGGCTATGAAATTGGATTTGTAGGGAATCCTAGTAGATTCTAGTTCTTTAAAGGTCGGAAACTGAATTGTGATGAAAACTGGAACCGCTCCTTGTAAAATATTTATTTATTTATTGTTTATTAATTTAAATTTTATTGCACAAACAAAAAAATGTAAAAATGGCAAACTTAATGCTAAAAGGGATTATCTGCTAGTCAATCATTGAGCAAGCAGAGATAAATTAAGTTGATGCTGGAGAAAGAATTAATTTAACTGGTCACTTGCAAAGTCATATTGACATAGGTATGTACAGGGCGATTAATTCAAATGGGTCAGTATGGAGGATCGGAAACCATAACAGACGTTGTCTTAGGAACCATGACGTCGATTATAGTAAAAATAACTATAAATTGATATTTTTGAAGTATTTTTAAAATATTGGACCTATCAGTTTATAATACATTAAATCAGGAAATTAATTAATACACTATTGAAAGTAATCAATAATACTAAAAATATATACATATATATAAATTAAAGGAACCTACAAATAAAAAATCTCTCCCAAAACGCTGCCAATGGGCGAGGCAATTTTTAAAATATTAAATATTTTATAGTGTTTTAATAAATATTAAAAATTTATGAAAAAAAGTAATATTCCCAGAGACTTGAATAGGTTAGGTTCAATAATCCTACCGCACCGCTTTAACCAATTAAACAATTAATTTTATATTTTCAAATAAATAATAAACAAAATATTCTTTTGTTTCTTTTAACAGAGCAATTTATCTTAAACTAATAAGATGACTCTAATGAAAACGATGGTCGCTAAAGAAAGATATTAATTTAATGTCTTAACAAAACACATTACTCATATTCGCGAAAAGCAGTTACCAACCGACAACGAAGAGCATAGGGAACAATTAGAACTAATGATTGAATTAATCCGAGGCCGGAATTGAGCAATGTTGCCAGATAACGTCCCAAGAGAGACGGATTTCAGGAGACAGAATACTCTCTCTAATACTCTACTACTCTACAGGATAATTACAGGGTCTTGATTCCGACTGTGAAAAACGTGTTACGATGGTCTTTCTGAAAAATGGTTCCTATGGAACAAATATGATAAATATGTTACGACATTGTGGGAAATATGATAATCGCAAAAAAAACTGATTTCATACCGACCGGTGCGGAAGTGTTCATAATTTCAAGTAACGTTTCATAATTATGTATAGATATAGATATGCAAGAGATTAGTATAGAGAAAGGCTTACATAATTAATAAAAAAATATTAAATTTCAATATTGGGCATAGACTCAAGTCGCCATTGTGTTGTTATATTGTAAGATTTTTAACGTCTAGATTTTGTTATTTTTTGTGTGTTTTATTTGTGGTATTAAGAAATGTATTTTCTTTCTTTCTTAAAAATA
>JALPQI010016892.1:0-25222 GCA_025490895.1 Thaumatotibia leucotreta
AAGGTGCATTCAGACCAAACGAGCATTCGCTCATTCTATCCCCCACTCTACAAAAGCAACGAATTTCGACGAATCACGTTTTGTGTAACGAACGAATTTCGTAGAGTGGGGGATAGAATGAGCGAAAGCTCGTTTGGTCTAAATGCACCTTAACGATGTAATATCGTTATTAGTAATACTTTTATGTTGGTGAAAGAACATGGACAGTCTCATAGTAAGCGGTAACCGTAGGCTATGAAGGCCTTTGACGTCAGTAGCAGTGATATTTTACAATTTTCTCACCTGTCATCATGGTTAAATAGGAGCCATGTTTAATTGTTATACATAATGAGAATTCATATATTTCACTAATTATAGCACTCAGTACAGCTAATAGAGTACAAATTAGTAAACTTCCTTTGATTTAAAATAAACTTTATGTAAATATTGTTTTCTTTCAGCGTGGGTGCACTACATTCCTAAAATATTATCTACTTTTTATTTGCAATAAATATCATTGAAACCATAAGTTTGGACCGAATCAAATCAAATTTAATAAGTATAAGAAATCCGTTCATGTTTCACGAATTTTATTTTCTTTACAGGCTTTTTCTCGATAATTTACATCATTATAACAAAAAAAACATTTATTTATAACAAATACAGTAAAAACATAAGTATAAAAAATATAATAAAAGAACGAACACAGTTACTTACAAAAGGGCTACAGCTCAGCATAATAATATAGCCAAGGAATAAAGTGGAAATTACACTTGGCCGTTCACCTAATGCGTTCGCCGAATCGAAAAGTACAAGGATGCTAGGCAACCGACGCATGCGGCGAACGACCAAGTGTAATTGTCGCTGAGCAGTCCTTGTCGATAAAACAACGAAATAAAATAATTATAGTCGATATCAAAGATTTTTACATTTACAATTGAATTCAAATAGAATACAAACCTTTTACGTCGATTACAAAAACCTGTAGATACTCGTACTTATCTAAGAAGGCATTGCTAGATTTTATTTACATTTCATTAAAAAAGTATTATTTACAAGTACGATATTTTTAAATTAAATATAGACATAAAATAATAATTAGTGATCAAAAGAGCTAAAATCAAGTGTCAACAAAATTATTTAAAGTATATAATACTAATGATAATTTTAAAGGATAGGTTATTTACTAAATCATTTATTGTAATAGATATGTATCAAGACATTCTATAAAATAAGAAAGTATTAGCCTAATTAACACATCTTAAACATTCTCATCCATTTTCATAATTAGATGGTCATTGAATGGTTACATCAATTATTTCTGAAACGTGTTGCATTTTATGAAATTTGTCCGATAAAATTCGTCATAATCCACGAGAACTTACTTATTTATTTTAATATTAAATTTGTTTCGATATTGACAAGATTTAATTTTAACAAAAAAGATCCTAATGAGTCGAAGTGTATCCGCAAGGGCCCCATTAATAAGATAATATGAGAGGGTTAACATTGAAATTATTATATTTTAATAAACGAATTTAACAAACGACAGTAGAAATAACGAAACATTTCTTAAGCATTTTTCTTCTGTCACTTCACGACTAGCAATAGAATTCTGACAATATCCAAAATATACCAGTGATTCTGTATACCAATGTAACAACTGAAATAGATATTATATGGACAGAAAAAATGACTCTCTTGATAATGTCAGACGATTCGAAAATACTTATTAATAAGCTTACTTGAATAAAGAATAGTTTGACTACGCTCATTCTTTTATTCTGTATTCTCGTTTATTCTGTATATTTTTTGGAAAATATAGGTAGTGATAATTATACTCGACCGCAGGTTCGTACATATTCATAAAATGGCCGGCTAGTTAAAGTAGTGCCACTAATTCTAATCTGGATTTTAGTGCACTACTGGTCATGTTTCCCAGTTCCTAATCCGTCAACGTCGGCAAAATCTTAAATTGGTCGACTTCCTGGAACCTAATGAGTATTTTTCCAATACTATTTCCGTTTGCGTTTGTAGGGATTCCTTCAATTTCCTTCACTGTGAATTTAATATTAGTTGCAAAAACAAGGTTGTTTTAAGTCTTTTTAGCAAGAACTAGGGCAAGTTCTTTGTGGCCTGCGCTACTTACAGATCTTCTTGTAATTTAATCTTCTTGGTCTTCCTTCCATGCTTTTGATAATTCCAGAATTATAGCTAACGATAAAGACTCAAACATATAAAATATGATCGAATCGGGAACACTCACGTAATTTAAGTCGATGATTGCTCGACTCCTTACAAGCAAAGAGAAACCTCACCCGGAACACCGTTGATGAATTATCAAATTATCTAAATATAGGCGAAGGCCCGACGTGTACGTGAATCACGCGAGTAACCCGGTTCGAAAATATAGTCCATTTCAAATACGAAGGCCCGATGCCAATCGAAACTTTTGTCATTTAATTAGTCCACTACCAATTGGCACGTGAAGTACACCGATGTATGCAAAAAATATCACGCTACAAAAGGGTCTGGCCGGGTATCTTTTGTTATTACTGACCCTATCGTTGACGCCTAATGACTTTGTCAAGTGGAATCAGGCCTTCGTGTTTGAAATGGACTTTATATTTAGGTAATTAATCTTTAATACATTGGCATGCATACATTGGTAGTGTCATGATCATCTGACTCATAGTACTGAAACGATTTTGAAAAACATATAAAGCTTGTGCACGAAATAAAGTAGCCATCGTAAAATCAGTCTCTACTATTACGCAACAGTCCCATGCAGTTCTAACAGCCATGGGACTGTAAATTGATTCTTCTGTTTTATGTTTAACAATGCAATAACCAAAAGCATTCGCGAAAAGTCGTCAAAAACAAAATAATTTCAGATAATGCTTAATGCAAAAGTTCACGCCTAAAAAAGTGCGAACTTCCGAGACGATTTCAACAATTTTAGTCTTGAAATAATTAATAAAAATTGTAGACACGAGATTCACAGTCTATTATAGTATCGCTATTGTAATTTAATTAAGACCCATTGGGAAACTAAATGATCAAAAATGGTAAAATAAGAAGAAACACTACTTCAATCCAGGTTTCAATAAAAGTCCATAATTATGGAGACATTTATATAAATATCAACCACAGCGTCCGAGAAGATACGCAAAGAGCCCTTCTTTGTAATAATACCCATACTAAGGTATGGTCTCATACAAAAAAAAAAGAATTATACAGCAATGGCTACTTTATTTCGTGAACAAGTCTTGATCCATTAAAAAATAAGTAAGTTGCCAGTGAATTGTGACGTTAATATCGGACTCTCAGTCTATTCGGGGAGTAATCTCGGAGTTACGCCTAAATCACGTTTGTTACTATAAGACCGGAGATAATTCATCACGTCCGGGATTGCGGGGCGATGAGCAGCAGTAGGGATAGTGTTAACAGGATTACACTCGCTGTTGTCGCCTCGCTTGAGCTCTTTACTGGAAAAATAACAGCTGTGTTAATAAAAGGCGTTGTTGACAAGGAATCACAGATTATATTGGCCAATGTATCATAATCATCATCATCATTATCATCATCATCATCATCATCATCATCATCATCATCATCATATCAGACGAAAGACGTCCACTGAACATAGGCCTCCCTCAAAAATTGCCACAATGACCGGTCCTGTGCCACCCGCATCCAGCGGACTCCTGCGACCTTTATCAGTCCACCTTGTGGAGGGCCTACCCACGCTACGCCTTCCGGTACGTGGCCGCCACTCAAGAACCTTCCCGCCCCAACGGCCAACGGTTCTACGCGCAATGTGCCCCGCCCACTGCCACTTCAGTTTAGCGATTCGGAGAGCTATTTCGGTTACTTCGGTTCTGCTGCGGATGGTCTCATTTTTTCCACGTTTCAGTGGCCAATGTATACTTAATTGGAAACTCAAACCACTCTAGCTAGAACCATTTCAAAATAACTACAACTAAGAGATTTCTTACATTTTATTTTACAAACTCACTGTCTATCTAGTTCCCGAGTGCTCTTAAACAATAACCCCCTTATTCATAAACGTTTGCTAACTTAACAAGCCGCTAATAATTGTTTGTCCCTTTTGCGCTCATGGACACATCGTTAAGACCGAAATGGACAAACAATTATTAGCGGCTTATTAAGTTAGCAAACGTTTATGAATAAGGGGGTAAATGTGTTAATAAATGGCGTGATTGGAACCTGAAACCACTTTTGAACCATTTCCAAATGACTACAACTAAGAGATTTCTTACATTCTGTTTTATAACTTCACTCTCGGCCTAGTTTCCGAGCGCCCTTGGGCTCCAATTGGTTGCTTTTACCTACATAAATGTACTTCAACATTTTTCCTACTAACCTTTTGTAATATTTTCTGATACATTTTAAGTTCTTACTTTAATGACAAACGGGTCTTCACCGGGTAAATTTACGTTTACGTAAGTTTCTCTGGATGCTTAGCCAAGTTGCCAATCGCTAACGCTTAGTAGCGTATCGTAGTTTTCCCTTTCTGTCACTCTTTCATATTAGTGCGACAAAGAGAGTTAGCTGCCTTTCGTTTACGACTGATGATTAACTTGTCTAAGCACCCTGATCAGTCAATGGTAGAAGATTGATGTTGGGCAGCAGCATCATCATAGCGGGTACACTTTCGAGATCGCCAATCCCGTTGCTCAGCATGGCGATTATGGGCAATCACCTCCTAATTACGTTATGCGTAGTTAGGAGAGGCCTATGCCCAGCAGTGGACTGAGATAGACTGTGTGTTATCACCATCTAAATTATTTATTCTATTTTTACATCGTTACACGCTAAACTGGGGATAGTAATCCACTAGCGTTTGCGAATCAGTTGAATATTTGATGGGCCTTTTATTTTTAGCTTTATTTTCAGGAATGAGAGTTATTTGCAATACAATGTAGCCAACTGTACACAATTTATAAATGGATTTGGTAAATATTATTATATTGGTGAATGTAATGGCTGATGAGACTTAAACGGTCGCAGTCATCATTATTATTGTGAATTGTGTTTTTCAGGGAATATTTTATGTTAAATGTATTGTAAGTAAAACTTTAAGACAGATCCGTGATTACAATAATGGCATCAATTGAAGACCAACGCTTGATTGTACACTCGGCTAATTGAAATTGGATTGAAAAGTGACGTGTTTTTTTATTATTTTATATGTACCCATGCAGCTAGGAGTTTGCTGTTATGAGAACCATTCTGTTTCGCTGCGCTTTGTTTGTTTAAAACTGTTACATTACTGCTGTATTGTTAAATAAATTTTCGATACTTGACATCGACATACTATTTCAAACCACCTCGTGCTGATAAACTTCACGTCGTATTAAACTAAAAATAGCAATACTTCCACATTATCTGTGGCATAAACCAAAAAGCCGTAATGGCGTCGATACAATTTAGCCAAGTTGTCGCAGCTGGGCTCCATTTCCGTCACCCGCGATATTCGTCCGTTGAAATTACTTTCTCACAAAGTGCCGAACAGGCGTTCAGTGTCTTTAACTTAATCTATGTAGAAACTTACTTAGGTTTAATTTATTCCGTTAGATTGTCGGCTTTTTGAAAGCTCAAGTTTCTATCGGGATCGATTGGGTAATTTTTGAGCATTTTCTGAAATTAGATGTTCTTGTGAGAGTTTTTTATGGAATTTACCAATGAATAGACAAAAATGTGACTCAAAGTTTGTTACATCTAGCCTTTAAAATATAAATACGAAAACATTTAGTTAGATACTACAAAGCTTAATCATTGTTCCACAATCCACGATAAAGTTCGCCGTCACATAAAAATTGAAATAAATGTGATGGGTAGTTTTGTGTGAACCGTATTTTATTGGAATAACTAACAGTAGAATTTACATTTTCTTTAGAAACTGCTGATACATTATCAACCAGCGTTAATTGACTACAATGCTGGACCAGTACGAATCTTAAGAAAAAGCGTTATTCCAGCAACATTCAAAAGCTAGTAAAAATATTCTAACCCCGCTATTGTGGCATGTGTAGCACAGTAAATTGGACGATTAGGCAATGTGTTTGCTGGCCCATATAGACTGAAACAGAATTCACCGAGCAACATCCTTGTCACCACCACGTGCCTAACACTCATTAGAATATCTTTTTCATTCGCTATTTTTCCAGATAACTTCCTCGCTGCTGTACGGCGCAGAACTACCCCAGAAACCCATGTAGACAGCACTCACCGAGCAATATCGCCTCCTTGCTGTCGGCCAGCTGGCTCCCCACCACGGCCTCGCTGCCCTCGCGCCACGCACCTTCATGCTGCGCCGCAGTACTACCAGGGACCCATGATGCAGACAGCACTCACCGAGCAGCATCGCCTCCTTGCTGTCAGCCAGCTGGCTCCCCACCACGGCCTCGCTGCCCTCGCGCCACGCACCTTCATGCTGCGCCGCAGTACTACCAGGGACCCATGATGCAGACAGCACTCACCGAGCAGCATCGCCTCCTTGCTGTCGGCCAGCTGGCTCCCCACCACGGCCTCGCTGCCCTCGCGCCACGCACCTTCATGCTGCGCCGCAGTACTACCAGGGACCCATGATGCAGACAGCACTCACCGAGCAGCATCGCCTCCTTGCTGTCGGCCAGCTGGCTCCCCACCACGGCCTCGCTGCCCTCGCGCCACGCACCTTCATGCTGCGCCGCAGTACTACCAGGGACCTATCAGGCAGACAGTACTCACCGAGCAGCATCGCCTTGCTGTCGACCAGCTGGCTCCCCACCACGGCCTCGCTGCCCTCGCGCCACGCACCTTCATGCTGCGCCGCACTACCAGAGACCCATGATGCAGACAGCACTCACCGAGCAGCATCGCCTCCTTGCTGTCGGCCAGCTGGCTCCCCACCACGGCCTCGCTGCCCTCGCGCCACGCGGGCGCCACGCGCGCCGTGCAGCGCACCTGCATGCTGCGCCGCGCCGGCACGCGCAGCCCCAGCGCCGACGACAGCAGCCCGTGTGCGTGCAGCGTTGGCGGGTACTCCACTAGGAGCTCTGGATCTGTTACCTTGACAGCAAATAAAGCATTAACAACTTTTTCTTAGATCGATGCTTCGAGAAAACTTTTTGTTTTTCTTTGTTGCTAAAGGTCTTTCATTAAAAATTTGTTCCTTCAAGCCTGACTGCATCAACGCAAGCGAACATTAATCTCAAATTTTATTGCAATGTATGTCCCTATTGGATGGTTTTATCCGTTATAATATGGCAAAAGAGGTCTGGACCCTTGATTGTAATCTTTCATGATAAAAAAGGTTAAATCAAAATAAAATTTTCGGATATAATTAAGTCAGTTAGCACTTACTGTATTGTAAGTGTATGAATTACTTTCATTGCATTACCGTTCAATTATTGAGGTAGAATTTTTTTCTAAATTAATTACCTTTTCTCCATCAATATCCCAACTAAGCACAGCGGCTGGATATGACCTTCCTGACGTGCAATTAAGAAATAAGGAATCCCCTCTTCTGTTTTCCTGCTCATTTCCTGTTATCTTGGGCCCTTCTCTTGGTAAATCTAGGAACAATAAAATCACTCTTAATTTTTGTCACATTTCCCTTTCTGCAGTTTGAAGATCATTAGCAATATCATAGTAGTCATGTATATTTAGAAAAGTAAGTATATTTTACGATAGTTTGTAGGTTATGTATAAGTAAACAAGATACAGGTTTGTCGCAATAGATAGACAGTTAAATTGAAGCACGAAAATCAATTCATCGAAATCACCACCATAATATGTTAAGTATAAACTCCATCCTTAAGCCACAATTTCACGTAAAACACATTTTTTTTTACGGGATCTTTTCTTTTCTATGTTTGAATTTTCCCTTTTTGGGCAAGAAAGGAATCAGCCACTAGAGTTACGGGTGTGAAGTTTTGATTCCCGCTTTGATCTTTGATAGATTCAGTACACAATTTTTTTTAATCTATCTGCAAGAGTACTTGGAACAATAATATGAATTACAATTTGAATACTTACAAATAACTTCTAATTTCCCCTCTCCTGCCGCCGAAGAAAAGCTCGGAGCTTCTGCAGAGACCTCACACCGGTACAGCCCTGAGGTCTTCAGCATCACTTGATGCAGGATCACTTTGCGGTCATCCGACTTGGCAACCTAAAGCAAATACAAATTGTGAGTATTTTTACTTCACAAGCACAAACCATAGAATTTTTATAGAAACTAAAATTTAAATTTGCCGGAATAGCATTTTTTCTGGTACCATCCCAATTGAATCAGAAAGTTAAGTTTTTTTTAAATAATTTAATTTTTGATACGCAAGCTTAAATCGCTGACTTTACCTCCATTCTTTAGTCGTTTGTGTACCCAAAAAACGAGTTCAATTAATCCATTGATAATATATGATTATGGTTATTCTATTTTTATGTTCCTGTGGTCACCTATGACCTCCATCATGAGACCTTTTTAATTCACAATATCAGTTTGTTGCATTTTTTTTAAACTTACTTATTATTTCCAACTTATTTATTGTTTATTTGGGGCATCAACAGCAGTACATAACAAATATACAAAATTACACAAAATTCAATGGATACCTGGAAAATGGATTTAATTTAACCCACAAAATCTGATTACAGACAAAAAAACATGGGGATAAGTGATACGAAATAAAATCTTGGAAAAACAATTCTATTTTCGTAAAGATCTTCGACCTTAGATAGAAATAGAAACTATGTTAGTTGAATGGAAAACACTTATTCCGGAAAAACAAATATAAGCAGAGATGCGATTCGACAGCAAATCCTAGTAAACAAAGCCATCGATCTACTCAAGAGGTTTTCTGTAACAATTTCATTTAGATTGAAAACAACATACTCGTACCTATATCAGCATGTGTACGCATCTAATCTTATCTATATAAAATGGCCGTGTACTATGAGACCGTGTCTACTTTTCGCACGTATACGTGTGCTTACACGCTAAACTGTCAATTTCAACAGAAAAAAAATGTAAGCATGCTGATATTTTGTGTCTGACTGCTTGGTACGTCTCAAGTACTAAATTGTAGAATTTTGGGTTTCCATAAAATATTTTGCTGTAATATTATTAATGCTATGTGAAATTGTAGTATAGCATAGGTACGAGTAACGAGTAAATGTGATAGTAAGCAATTGAACTTGATACGTTTTATTTACGAGGACCTACTTATAAATACCATACACTTTTCTTTCAGAGATAATGTAAATAAATGGTGAATGGGTATGTGCCTTTCGTGTATGAATCGTTTGAAGTGCTATAAAGGTTGTTAAAGTAAGTAATTATGTACATAATCATTATATATTCAATAAAATACATGATATGTACTGTAGAGGTTGTATAGCATGCTCTATATTACTAAAATAAACAATAAATATAAAATAAACTATTATTATGTACAGTAGGTAAATAAATATGAAAATTAGACATTTTAGCAACTGAATAATTCGTTCAAGAATGTTTACCTTATCGCCCTTGACATACATACATTATTAAAACGACAAAGTACTCCTAATCAGCCTTCAAGAATAGAAGCTAAACGTATTAAGTCTAACTCGTACAAAAATCAATCGAATTAATAAAATAACGAGATTGCCTGTCCTGGAATCTTGAATAGAAAACCTTTTAAATAAAAATATATTATCTAGCATACTTCAGCGGCTGGCACGACAGTGCCTGAATAGTCCCTTATCTATTGTTAGGTTTCGGCTCATTTCTTTTTCAATCTTTTCACAATATTTTGTAAACGACGTCCACTATTGTTGTCCCTATTACATTGAATCATGTTTTTGCTGATATATACCCAGATGACTCTTGATATTAAAAAGGATCGGATAATAATAATGCCTATCCCAATACGTTTCGAATTTTCGTGACTAAGTATCCCCTTTAGAAGCACTTATACTAATTCCCTTTTCTATTCGTTTTGTAATGATGGAATAATCAAACTATTATAAATAAACTATAGACATTTAGAATAGAATATAATAAAATTCATTTATTTTGTGTAAAAGGTAAACTTACAAGTATATGTACAAGCACTTAAGTGAGTATAAATCACGTCGACCGGATCAGAGAAAAACGGGCCGTGATCTAAATCCAGTCTTAGTCCGACTAGCGAAATCGTCACACTCACTGAGGGTAGTTGGCATTAAAATATATAATTGCTTAAGCCCGGAGATCAAAGAGGCTCCTTCTTATGAGGTGTTTGTAAAAAAACTAAAGGACTTTTTAATCAATAGTACATTACTATAGAGGACGGGAAACGAAGGGTTACAGGCCAAGTAGATATATCTGGCCGAAGGAACTGAGGCCAGATAGGAATACGCGGCCTGTAACCCTGTTTCTCGCCGAGATTTGTATAGTGCTTTTCTCAAACTTGCCATGAAATAAAACGAACTGATTTCGCCGAACCATACTATTTGATTTGTAAATAAACCAATAGTACAGTATCGTACAACATTAAAAAAAAATATTCGCGCCTAAATTTTTTTTAATCTGTTTGAGGTATCCTTTTAACTGGTGGTGTAGACATTAGTTCTTAGGTTATTTTTTTTTCTTTGGCTGAATGTCAAGACATAGTGTCACAATTTGACGTTTCAAAACAAAAGACAGTTTGTTTGCAGTCCTAGGTGTTAAATAAATACATGAAATCTCTCTACATATCATCTTAGCATATGACACCGGATACACAGTATTTCCGGGTTTATTTTAAAGTAAGTAACATCAACGTTCCGTAGCAAGTTTGAGAAAAAATGCATTTTATAGTACTGACGAATTTTATAATCTAATTTAATTGTTTATATTTTTCTAATTATTATGGTAATTATTGTTATTATTATTTTATTTGTATTTTTTTTTTATTAGATTGTTAATTGTGTTAGACTGATAATATTATTTAATGTAGTTGTAAGTATATTTGACATGTGTTATTATTAACATTAAAGAATTTGAATTGAATTGAATTGAATTGAATTAAAATACAACTTAAACTAAAAACAACACCAAAATGGATACCACTCGGCATATGCCGCTAGCTAAAGTTTTAGCCATGGCGCTGGTTTTCAGGATAACCAGAATACATGATAAGTACATTAACATTAACCAAAAGTAACATGATAAGGCAGGAAGGGACATCAAAATTACAGAGAACATATTGACAAATTACAGAGAGCAAAAGATCAATACGAGCGTAGTACCTAGTGTTACTATTTTACTATTACCTAGCATTTTGAGGACTAGTTGCGATTACTTTTCCACCAGAGGTGTGCGAGGATATCGTCCATTAAATACAAAAGCGACACAACTCAAAAACCGTGAAAAATGATTTTATTGAAAAAACGACATTATAAGAACTAATATTTTACGTGACACTAAGACACCTGTCGATTTGACGTTAGTAAGTATCAAAATTATGCAGGTGCCCTTTTTGCACTATCGCTCTTTCGAGACTAATTTCAGTGCTAAACTGCCATTTTGTCAGTTGCGACTTGACTGTCGACCAAAACGCACAACATTTTTGTGAAAAAGTGCCATGAAACGAAAAAATAAGTGATTACGTTAAAAAATATGTAAGCAAAAGTGCCATATTTGTAGATGTGGCCGTTTTGAATAATATAAATCCGTAAATATTATGTTTCTTTATATAAAAAGGAGTCGCAAATCGGAATGTGGCAGCTTTAATTTTAAAATATCCTCTTAAATTTGATTTTTCATTCATCAAAACTGCCGTATTAGGATTTGCAACCTTTTTGAATTATAAATATATTCGAATGCATCAATCACAGGAGCCATATTTATACATGATGCTGTTTTGAATAAAGTAAATATGTATGGTTTAGATTTCTTTATAAACAAAGGAGCCGCAATACGGAATGTTGAATTTCAAAAAACATTGTTGCATTTACAACCGTTTTTAATTAAGTATAATATTAAAATCCATAAATGTACCAGATTGAATAATTGAGTATTTTTTGCATGAAATCTTAAAAAATACAATACATCTTATAAATACAGTAATTGTAAAACGTGGTACTTTGTATTGAGTTCGTTTTACTTAAAAGTATATTAGAGATTGTGTGGAAGATGACTGTGAATTTTGTGTACCTATAATTGCGACTACGAAGAAACAATAATGGCATAAACTTCGGATTATTAAGTATTTGTCATACTTTCCTATTATATTATTTGTATACAATACAAGTAAAACAAACAAAGATAACCCCGGTGTATGTTTTAACGAATCTAAAAACTTATATTAGTAGTATTTATTTTTTCACTTTTGGGAATGCCAACATAGGGATGATGACTGTATTTAAAATAAATTATTAGACATTATGCACCGCATCATACACGAATAAATTATTACTAAAATATAGTCTGCAGGCAGTCATTATTGTACACAACTTTTATTTAATATAAGTGTAGTATACAAACGTGACGTTACTTTTGTGTATTTCATGTAAATCTTTCAAAAATCGAGAAAAGATGTTGACTTGACTTGACAGTCATCATGCATATTGCTTCACTACATAGGTAGTACCCAAGTACTAGCGCTAAACTGTCATGTCGTCTAGAAAAAAAAATTGTTACATTATTACTAATCATAAGTAGATTTTTAGGAAAGACTTATTATCTCTGCAATTAAATATTGAAAGATATCGGCAAAAATTAAGTTCTTGCATCAATTCTAATGAAAAAACTAGTAAACCGTCAAAACATCAATTTGGATAATTTAGTATGGGATCATAGTAACCACGACACAAATACAATACACATAGAAAAAACAAATAACTAAAGATGTACTTAACCGATTTTTATTATTTACGTGCTTTTAGGTGGGCTATTTCCAGTTTATAGTAAAAATAAGTGGTATCAAAGTATTAATTCCATTCTCAACAATATTACTTTGATCGCGTTGTATTTATTTTATATTTATTAACTAAAGGTACCTCATTTTTTTATGTAGCAGGTTGATTCTTGAAGAAATCCGATAATTATATCTGAATTTTAAACTAGTACGTCCGTTAAATTCATCAAAATATGTAACCAAAGTTAAAATTAATCAAAGCAACCCCGGTTTACGGTACCTATAAACATGTTCTGAGAATATGTAAGTAAAGAAACAGTAAGAAGAAGTTTTGTCTGGTTCAGTTTTGTTAAAAAAACAATATTTATATGTTTAAGACATGATTGTATGTATGATTTAAATGAAATAACTGCTTATTTTTTGTATTTGTGGCCTTTGATGGAAAATAATAATTCAGAGTTAATGTTATTTTTTTATGCAAAACGGACGTATACGCTCATAAAAGCTTGCACAACACATATTACTTTCTAATAACCAAACACATCAAAAGAGGGTTAAAATACCTACAAATTGATATATAACACATATAATATTAATGCTGTAAAAAAAATTGTGAACAAAAAACGAATACAAAATCTTTAAACAGCTCCCCTGTAAAAAGTAATTTTTTGACTTGTGTCGCTTTTGTATTTAATGGACGATATGTTTCCATACAAATAACACCTCGCTCGAGTCATTAATAGGTGTCATTTGTATGAAAACACATCCTCGCACAGCTCTGGTGGAAACGCAGCCTAAATTTGTTATATTTTATTACATCGGTTTAATATATTGGCAGCTAAACATTAAAAAAAATCATGTGTCACTGATAGCACACAATCTTAGCTAATCAAGAAAAGGCCAACTATACGAGTACGTAGTTCTCGGCACAACTTTCTATAGGGACAGCATGCTTAATTAAAAGCGTACTATTAGTATGCATAAGCATGCTTATGAGAGGTTTATATTACTAGCAAAAGGTATGCTAGTTTAAAGTGTGCTCCTGAATAAGCATGGTTTAAGCAAACACTTTATTACACATTCAATATTATTAAGCATGCTTTTTGGTTTTCTGGCGATTTAAATAAGATCATGAAAGAGAGGGGGACCTTTTGAGATCAAATAAGCTATCAAAAAAAAGATCATGCAATATTTTTTTTTGCTGGCCACATAATGCATTCAAATTGCAGCAAACTCAAAATGAGCATGCTCAACATTAGGTCCAACTTAATCCAGCACTATGTTCATAACATAATACGTTAATTGTAGCTAGATTGCAACTATACATCTCTTGTTAGATATTATTACCTATTTTAAATCAATTTTGTTTTTTTTTTTTCAATGCATGTTAGTTGTAAGATGTACCTTGTTTGAAAAAATAAGTCCCGCCAAGTTTCTTACCGGTTCTTCTCGGGTCAGCGGTGTAGGGTTAGAACCGGAAGTAGTTTTAATACTTAGACGATTCAAAAGAGTTTGTTGCTATTCCAAGTTGAATAAAGAATTATTTGACTTCGACTTTGACTTTATAATTATCTAAGATACCTACAGGCTCACATTAAACAAATATATTAAATTATATACCTTATTATTATTTTAACCTGGATTAGATATGAAACCCTTAAGCGCCCGATATAAAGACAATTCGCATGAAAATACCAACCGCTTCGTTTCACTTAAGTTTCAAGCCATAATAATCGTACTATAGCCCAGTCCATTTATCATAATAACCTGTTTCTTCTAGTGTCCTTTTTTATTCCAGTACAACTTAAGCACTCGACTCAGTAATGTACGTCCAAGTTATTTATGACACGACCTAATAAAAACATCGTCTTTATTGCCCTGTGTTATAAATTTCGTAGAAGTAGGGCATGCGCCGGTATAAATAGTTGTCCCAGTGCAGTTTTCTAAGTCACGTGCTATAAACGAGTATTTAATTGTATAAGTCTATGCAGCTTGTTCAAGTTTTAAGGGATGCAGAGCAATTTTCGCGGCATAATACGATCGATGATGTGGTTTGCCGGGCTCTGGTGTATATGCGAACATCACATTTGTGTTAGTTCTCTCTTTAGGGTGAAGACAAATTTATCAGCATGCGTACGCATTTTGTCTAATGAAATTGTCCGTTTAGTATGAAACGTGTAAGGATGCTTACGCGTGCGGAAAGCTGGACGCGGTCTCATACTAAACTGACATTTTCTGTACACAAAATGCGTACGCATGCTGATATATGTGTCTTCACTCTTACTCACCTACTCGTACGCTTTGAACAATCAATTGTAACTAGTGTCACGAGGGCTGTCGTTTTCTATCCTTCGTGAATGCCTAAGAATTGTCTTGAATGTATTTTTCAGTAGGTATTTGAGTAAACTATACTAGGACTTGTGATTTACAGAAGCTACAAAAACTGGGGCATTCGTTTTAATGGTATGCAGCTACGAAAGCCTTTGGACGCCTCCAGAGGTAAAGTAAGTTACTGAAGCACTTTACAGTGCTCGATTGCTATGAAGTCAATTTCGACAGCTGTCAGTTTTCATTACCTACATTATGTATCTTAATGTGACATTGTTTAACATAATAATGTATGTTTTCTACTCCCGTACTTTTATTTGTCATTAACAAGGTCGTGAACACACCCGTAAGCCCCTACCTTACAGATGTCAAGACAAGTCTATATTGTCTATTCCCTATAAACGCATTCTGGCATACACACAGTGCCTTTTTGGTTTTTTAAGACATGACTGCGTACCTAATGAAATACATGGCTGCCAACCTAATTTTAAATGTCATTTCTGATGAATAGTAAACCATAGAGGAGCTTTCTTTTTTAATTTTGACGTCTCCCGCCCTACCTTGATGATTAATAAAATTGTGTTTGACTAAGAATATTTCTCAAATTTACAATTTTATTTGAAAATAAGTGTGTGGTCGTAGAAAAAGTATTGTATGCAACATTGTTTAACTGAGTCAAAATATGCTCCTGGCGTCTTTAATAACAATTTCCGGCTTCGCTTCAAATTGTTACCCACGCCACTAACTTTTTTTGACCTCTCTTAAACAAGGGTTGCATAAAATACTATAACTGATAGCTGCCATGATTGATTTCATACTTTTTATAGCGGCCGAGCACTGTTGTACGAAGATTTCGTATGTCGACAAAAAAATTAAGAGAGTCCGTTATGTGAGTCTCTTATTTTCAAAGCAGTATTTTCTTTAAGCGTCCTCAAATTTATTTATTAATCAAAAGAGGACACTTTGAGTATTCAATTATTACTAGTGTCAAGATGGCTATGGTTTTCCAGTTTTGATGTATATCCAGGACTTATGATTTGTAAGATTTTGAAATGTAATTTTGTTATTTGAAATGTGCTTACTCATGGCCACAGACTAGCCGAGGGCAGAGACGCGGCCTACAGTGGAGCGTGTTTGCCCAGAAGGTGCCTGTTCACCCTTGATTTGAAGGCTAATGGGTTATATACAAGGTCCACAAGGAAAGGGAAACATTTGAACAGCATATTCCTGAGACTAAAAGAAGCAGAATATGTTAAATGAGTTTTGGTCAAATCTGTAAAAAAAAATTTTTTATGTTTTGAATGACTTAATACCCAAAAAAAGGATTTTATTATTCAAACTATCGCAAAAAATGCACTTTATATTTTTTTTACATTTGCTAGGTAATAAAAATATTTTTGTTCATTTTATTTCTGTCAATTTAGTGTGACTTAGACAACATGGTGACAAAATCGTTTCCTAAAATGCGTTTATCATAGCGTAACGGTCTAAAATGGTTTTGAGAAAAATCTAATTTTCTCTTAAATTAGACTGAATCTAGAAAACTTCATATGACATTTTTAACTTAAAATTTGGTCAGAAATCCACTGTTGATTTTTTCTCTTTCCTCGCGGGCACCCTGTGTAAGTATACTCACATCAACTTTGATCCCCTCAATCTTGTAGGCGTGCTTCGGCGGGTCAAACTTGGGCATGTACCGGTAGAACTCCTCGTTGTCGCGGTACCACTTGACGGAGTACAGCGCATCGTCGCCTAAATCGTAGTCGCAGTCTAATTGCGCCGGCTGGCCTCGGACGCGGTACTCGGGTACCGTCACGCGTACCATTCGAAGTAGAAGTGATTCTGAAACAACGGGAATAGCATATTGATTTAAATTTTCACGATTATCAGACATATTTTAACGGGTCTTGACCCCAAATTTAAAAAAAATCTTGCTTTCCAGCCTCCTTGCCATTAAGTAGACTAGTAGAGAGACTGAATACTGTCGTAAAAAATACAAAAAGTGGGTCTCGAAGACTATGTTCCTTGTGACGAACATTGTCAATTTAAGGGTTAATGGCGTACACTTCAATTATAGTCTTTATATAAAATCGTCATGACGTAAAATTGCAAAATTGAAAAAAGTAGAGAGAGAGGAAGGCCAAGACGTGCATTTTTAGATCAGGCCAAAGAAAACGTTAAAGTAGTGACGTATCAGGAGCTCAAAACAGTAGCAGAGACAAGGACAGAGTGCCGAAAACTCCACCGACAAGAGCAAAGCTTTTAAATTTGTGATGATGATGATGGCGTACACTTACACAACAATATTTAAATCGTTTAATATTATGTCTGTCTGCGAGCACGGGTGTAACGTCATGCCCGAAATATCAGGATAATTATGAATAGTAAGTTTACGCGATTAAGACTCGTTTGTCGTTAAAATAAAAGGAAAGAACGTTACGGTTAATGGGTTTGTAAAACGTATAGGTACATTATTGTGTGAAGAAAACAGATATTTAATTTTTTCCGTTCATATTCAAGAATAAATATAAATACGTAGATTAGCAGTTCTCAAAGAGCACACAATTATTAGTCCGTTTTTCTATTTTGTTACGAACTTGTTTAGTGATACAAAATTCAATTAAAAAAATAGTGATTGTATATCAGCCGTGTCGTGACGGCAGTAAAAATACATTTGTCACCACCCCAACTCCTCCCGCGGGTGTCGTAAGAGTCGACTAAGGGATTGAAGTGTCACTGACCAATTATTTCATAAAAGATTGATGATGGGCAGCAGCGTCATCATAGGGGACACATGGGCATTTACCTCCTAATGCGTCTATACGCATAGTTAATAGGAGAGGCCTACGTCCAGCAGTGGACTATCATAGGCTGATTATGTATGTATGTATACAGAAATGAAGAAAAATACATATAAAAAAGCGTATGCTACGAAATGGCCTCATCTCAGCATGTTGCTAGCGTATGCCAGCGCTGGTCTTCCGATGAGGCCATCACGTGAACAGTTTCACGGCAATAGTGGCACAATACAAATAAACAACAATAATTACAACTAACGTGACCACAGATGTCATATATACCATAGATCAAGCAAACGTATCTACTTAGCGTATCAAATGAACTCAATGAAATCTACTGAGTTGTCCGTCTTTAATCGCAGCTTCCAGCTTTCGGGCGTCAAATTTTGTAAGTTGAAGTGAACAAAAACATTAATAATGCCTCCTTAATTGCAACAACACAAAAAATATGAATATTCAAGGCCCTGAGACATATTTAAAATCATAGGCAAGTAACAACTTCAGTACAAAATCTGACACGCTTGGCCGCCATACAAAATAATTAACTTGTTTCTTCTATCCAAATCTAATTCTGTGGGCGAACCGAACGAAGCTTTTCTTAAACCTCTTCCACAATTACTAACGAACACCCTATAATAGGCACACTAATCGCCTAGCCCGGTAGCCTGATACTAGAAAACCACAAACAGCTTACATAACGATCTAGTTACCATGCCTCGTCGTCAACTTAGCGAGAACTTCGCAGATTAAGCTGAAGTTTGTTCAGGTTTAAACAAGGTTTCACCCCTGTATTAGGTACTTGTCTTAAATAATTGTAGAGTCCAGTTTGTTTGGACTCGGGGGAAATAAACGTAGATAGAGCAGATTAAATTTGCACAGACCGCTCCGTCACGCGGAATTTGTTTTTCATTACGGCTCGGAATTTAAGGCTCATTTGGTCTTCATTAATTTGATTAGGGTTGTGATAGACGGTTAAGTACAACTAGGTTTTTGATTTGAACTTTGCTTGAAAACGTATTATAATATATAAAATAAAAAGTTGCTTATCATGATGATACGGAAACAGTTCAAATGCGATTATATAAGTCATTGAAAGTGTGGTCTATGTATGCAGATCTTGAGGAAAGTTTTGGCAGTTTCAAGTTATGTAAAGCTGTTTATGACCACATTATTGACTTAAAAATTGCAACTCCACAGATAATAATAAATTATGGGCTCTTCTTAGAGGAGCACAATTATTTTGAAGAAGCATTTAGAGCTTGTAACCAAGTTGAGTAAAAGGTGTGTTTAAATTGCTTTAACATTTCTTGTTAATAAAAGCTTATTATAATAATTATTAAAGTATTTAGAGCAAATAGGTATTAAAGTACGTTACTCTTAGTTTAGTAAACGAATTTATTCTGACATCATTTTACTTGTATAAACTTTTATTATTGTATCAAATTATTAAAAATACAATGGAATACTCGTAAGTAGGCAAACAAGTACAGATATAGTTAATAATCTTTTCCCTTCTTATCTTACACCTAACTTGAAACGGTTGTAAGTTTTAACTTTGAAAATTTTTATTATTTAGTGTTAATTGGAATTAATACGTTTATTGCAATTTGTTCTTGGATTTTACATATCACGATCACGACTTTAGTGGTTTTGCGTATGATTGGATTATCACAATGCAGTATCAGGTTGCAATATGTGATATTAGTTTAGTAGGTTTTATTGATTTACCTATACTTACGTTTGTCTTTAGAACTGGGATGGTCAGCTCCTCTAAGGAGCTCCGTTGATCGACAAAATGATAGAATACCTGCTTATGGTGGGAAACGATTAGTCGTTTCTCGGCGTTGCCGTCACTTTCTAACAAGTATGCAAGTGCGAATGTGACGCATAGCACGAAAATTGGATAAAAAAGGCCATCATAAGATTCATAAGCCACCTGCTCGTTTTACAGATATGTCAGAAATTTGAGCTTTACACGAAAATGATTTGGAACGTGTGCATATTTTTTTAATAACCTAAACGGTGATGTAGAAAATTCTACTTTTCATGGAATAGCAGCCGCGATCACAAATTAATATTAATGAATTATTTACCAGCGTCGAGAACCGTCCAATGGAATTCCCTTTTCAATATTTTAATCTAACTGTTGTCGCACCTGCATGGAATGAAAATAGAAAATCTCTCACACTTTTAGATGTCTGGGGACCGAGTGGTTGCACGGAAAACGACGGCGATATTTCTTATTTAGCTATATTTCTTATTTAGTATATTAGTAAACCAGCTACACAATAAGACATAAGGAGGTATATGTCTTATTGTGTTCATAATCGCCAAGCTGGGCAAGCGGATTGGCGATCGCAGTAATGTGTCCACTATGATGACGCTGCTGCCCATCATCAATCTTGTAGAATGGTCAGTGACACTTCAATTCCTTAGTCGACTCTTACGAGACCCGCAGGAGGAGTTGGGGTGGTGACAAATGTATTCTTACTGCCGTTATATACCGTGTGTATATCAACGGGCGATAAATTTAGCCAGGACATGGAATTCGTTGGTGTAATCAAGGATTACGAGGTTTTTTAAAGTTACATTTGATTGTGACCCCACAAATCTTACGAAATTTTTTTTTAATTAATAGGCGACTAAAACGATATTGGTAAATAGCAGACATAGGTCATACAAAATGAAATAACAGTAATCTTTTGAATGATCAATGCTGAAAAGTTTCTAAAATTTGTATTTGGTCATAATATATTCTTTGTACATTTTCAGAATATCAGAAAATCGTAAATTTAATTTAAGACTCTCTCAAAGGACGCTTTTAGTGTTAGAAAATATTCATTAACGTTGTTGGAAAATCGTTTATAAAGGTTTCTACGAGAAGCTATTAACTATGCAAAATTTAAATGTATGCAGAGGGAATTATTTTTGTGCTGTATTTGTTGGTTATTTCGTAGACCCTGTGCGGAAAATCAAGGCATTTCTGGCTGCAAGGTATACCCATTTGGGTGTGTCATTTTCCAAAACATTCGAAATTTCAAATGTGTAATATCTCTCAAAGTAAACGATTCATGAATGTGTAAATATTAAATAGACCAATCAACTTTTCGATTGACATTATTTTGTCCCGTAACGCACCTGCGTTACGGGACAAAATAATGTCGATCGTAACTTTATTAACTTGTCACCTGACAAGTTAATAAAGTTTGCTAGAAAAAAATGCTTATAAATTGTACATGCGTTAGGCCCCACACAAGTTCACATCGATACATTTAGGTTCCAACTATATTTCATAAACTACTGAATAAATGAAGTAATGAATACTATTTCCAGTATTCATTAACGTACACTTGTAAGTTTAAGAAAATATGTCGATCGAAAAGTTTATTGGCCCAAATTACCATTTTGTATGGACAAAATGCGTACCTACGCATGCTAATATTGTGTCTTCACCCTTACTAATATATAATATTTTAGCCTATATAATGTCCCACTGTTGGTCACAGGCCTCCTCTCATATATGAGAGGGATTGGGCTATAGTCCCCACGCTGGCTCTGAGCGGGTTAGGAACTTCACATACACTTTTGAATTTCTTCGCGGATGTATGCAGGTTTCCTCGCGATGTTTTCCTTCACCGAAAGCTAATGGTAAATATCATCTGATATTCCGTACATGAGTTTCGGAAAAACTCATTGGTACGAGCCAGGATTTGAACCCACAACCTCCGGATTGAGAGTCAAACGTCTAAACTACTGAGCCACCACCGCTTCACCCCTATTAGACAAAAAATAATCTGTGTATCTGTAATTTCCCCTTCTACCAAATAAAACCAGCTGTTCGATATTCCGTCCAATTCTAGTTCGTGAGGTTTCCCACAGTATCGCTATCTTGTCTTAGATAAACTATACGACTTAGCTGTTGCACTCGCTGAAATTGGTTCTCTAGCTCCTTAGAACTTGCCTCAAACATGCTGCATTTTGCAAATTAACTTAAATAGGTAATGATGCCAAGAACACGGGCATTAATGGAAGCAAAAGTTCACTATTACTTTATGTACATGGAAATTAAAAGATAAATAGGTAGGTAATAATACATTATCGGTCAAAGAATACTGGGTGGGTATAAAATTACATAAAAAATAATTTAAACGATGATCTGTTTTTTTTTTATGTTTACGGGATAAATGGTGTCCAATTTAATATCTGATTTGTATAGGAATTTCCGTAATTGTTTCATGGAATCCAAAAAAACATGAATTTTATCGTCAGATAACTTCGTCGATATAAAAATAACAAGTCATGATTGGTTTTAATCCCTCCGGTCGACATTGGCCACTTCCTAATTTGTATCTTTCCAAACTTGTCCAATTCCTAATTCGTCCACTCCAACATCGTCCTTTTTCTGAATTGTCACTTTATACATTCCAAAATTGACTACTTCCTAAACAGTCATTTCCCTATTCGTATTTTCCTAACATGTCCATTCCCAGAATCGCTAACTTCCCAATTTGTCCACTCTTACAGCGTCCTTTTCTTTGATAGTCAGTTCCCTATAAGGTACATGCCATTTGATTTATTAAGTTATTATTATTATATTAGCCTATTGTGTCCCACTGCTGGGCAAAGGCCTCCCCCTCTTCTTCCATTTCATTTATTTATTGTTAGTTCATGAACATATTTTTATTCCATTCCTCCATTTCCATTCTTCTCGGTCCTGTGCAACATCCGGCCAATCTATTAACCCTTCGTCTGTGGTTGCTAAGGATCAGTACAATGGATTTTCAATTCAAATTATCAATTGTTTTGAGTTCAATATCTGTTGTACGGATCCTTATCAAACACAGACGAAGGGTTAAAAAGGAGTCTAAGTTATCCCGTTATCGCCGACGGGGTCTGCCTGGTCTCCGATTAGAGTTGTGGGGCACCCACTCTGTGGTTATTTTGGCCCGCAAATCTTCCGGCATACGGCAGACATGACCCGCCCAGTTCCGGATACGATGCCTTAGTTTTACCTAATATGCTGCGTTCCATAGCTCGCTGGCAAACCGCGAGTTTGAACTTCTGAGCTTCCGTCAAAGACCATGTCTGAGCACCGTAGGTGAGGATTGGAAGTATGCACATATCCATGAGCCTCTACGTTTGAGTGACAGAGGTAAGTTTCCTTTCATGAGGTCTTTCATTACCCAATAGCTTTTCCAGGCGTTTTCAGTTCGTTTTTTTTATAACACTTCAGTGGCAAATAAGCATTCTATTCATAAGCTATGGACGCCTGCAACTCCACAGGTGTCACACGCGCGTTGCCGAACCGTTAGAAACTTGTACATACACTCCTTTTTTCCGCTCCTTTCAAATCCGCATTTCGTTCCCTTTC
Organism: Thaumatotibia leucotreta; assembly: GCA_025490895.1. Lineage (NCBI taxonomy): Eukaryota > Metazoa > Arthropoda > Insecta > Lepidoptera > Tortricidae > Thaumatotibia > Thaumatotibia leucotreta. The sequence continues at coordinate 23,349 of JALPQI010016892.1, forward strand.
TAAATGTTTTTTTTAAATTTTGTTCCCTGTTATCAAGGTTCTATGTTGGTAGCAACGCACAGAATAAACATTACCAGCGGTTGAAAAAAAACAGCCAGTATAGGTATTTGATACGCGTTCTTATAGCTGATATTAGACGGCACGAATTTGTCGGGTCCGATCCTTCGTGTACCTTAACCCTAAATGCCTTTTCTTGTATTACTCACCCTCGATACAATATACCATTTTGCTCCCTAGTAATACAATCTACTATTATTTACTCGCAAATGTGATGAAATAGTACATTACGATACAAGAGCGAAAAATAGGAAATTTAAAATGAGTCGTGATAAATTGAAACACGACCGGAGAGAATGGTTTAAATCGACATGAGTTGCGAATTACCTCTTCGCACGTGTATCGGACGACGTTTTACAGTACATATGGCCCTTTCAATTTTCGACGCAGGCACGAAAAGTACTCATTATAGCCTCGGGCGGTAAAGTAACACCATGTGTACTCTAAAAAACATTGTATGTATCATTGTATAATTCACACTCATTCGTAATTTCTTATTCACCGCCCTTAATACACAATGTACAGTACACATGGCGTAACATTATTATATTTTATCGTGTTTAATAATTAAAAATTTTTTTAATATTGATAAAAAAAGTAAATTATAAAGTAGACAATTTTGGAAGTAGTCAAATTAGGAAATTTAATCATAAAGTGGTCAAATTAGGAAAGAGACTAGTTAGGAAATAGCTAAGTTTGGAAGTGGACTGGTTAGGAAATAGTCAAGTTTGGAAGTGGACTGGTTAGGAAATAGTCAAGTTTGGAAGTGGACATGTTAAGAAAGAGACAGGTTGAAGAGTGGACAAATTTGGAAAGATACAAATTAGGAAGTGGCCAATGTCGACCGGAGGGGTTTTAATTTCCACGCGTTTTAGACGATGTTTTCAAACACTATTGCCTGCACATAAATCTACGAGTAACGATTATTTCAATTTTGCAAAACCTACCAACCTACAAATTTTTGTCCAGAAGAGAGACAGTATTTTTTAAGCATGAAGATTTGATACAAGACATACAATATTGGTTGGTAGGAATTTCAGTATTCCTGGCAACCAATATTGTATATCATACGCAGACCGAGGTAGGTAATACGCGAGATTTATGTTACATCGACAGCAGTTAAGAATACAATGAGAAATTGCATCATTGCTGAATTCCAGTCCGGTAGCCACAGTCCAGCCAGAAGAGAGACTGTTTTTTTTTAATTCAAATCACGGAAGTTTTTAATGCATAACATACAATATTGGTTGAAAATAACACTGCAATTCAGCCCCAATAGTAAAAGTAGTATGATCTAAACATGAATGGGTTTCTTTCTTTGCTCTACGAGGTGATACAACTGTATATAGTGTGTTTCCATGATCCGGGCTTTTACGAAAATGGGTAATAATAGGCATTACTAGCAATCGTTTTCAAGTATTAACATTTGACAAAAAATTAAATTGACCGTGACCGTACAATTAATTTTATTTCCTCCCAACGATCAATGTAACGCGTGTACTGCTTAGTTGCCAAACCTTGTGAGTGGCTGCAATCTGTCATTGTCAAGTGCAAATTAACGATTGATTTTGAAGTACATTGCTTCTCAATTAACTTTTCTTAGAAAGTTAACTACTTTTAAAATTAGCATTTTGAATCGAATAATGTTCACGGTTTGGCTAGAAATCTGCATCGCATTTCTCGGTTGCAAAAAAAGCCAGTATCATGGACACACACTATATTTATACAGTATGTATCACCTCGTAGAGCAAAGAAAGAAACCCATTAATGTTTAGATCATATTAAACAACTTTTACTATGGGGCCAAACCCGAATTC
>JALPQI010016893.1:0-23099 GCA_025490895.1 Thaumatotibia leucotreta
GATTTTCGGAGCAACAATGTAGTACGAACATTTGTTATTGTTGATATGGCAGTTATGTTATCTGCTTTTGAAATTAGCTGTCAACGAGTACTTAACACGCGTATGTTGCTCTACATTGCGCGCTGAATTATTTTGTATGGAAAATTTTGTTGCTCTAATTTGAAGTAAAAGTTATTTGAATGTACTTATTACGTCGTAAACTAATACCCCTTAAGAGCTTCGCCCCTATTAGACTTACACCCTGTATTGTATTAAATTATACTCGATATTGCCAAGAATCGTGAATAGATTTTTTTTTTACCGAACGGGTATTACTCCAAGATGGTCCCATTGTCACCAAGTCAGGGTATGATGATGAAATCGTTTTTTTTAAGTCTTTGTTTCATTTCAGGTGTTTACTTTTATAGTTAATTTGTTGTACGGCACTTGTCAGGAGACGAGAATAAATGGCTGGAGTAAGTTAATAATATCATCACTGCAATAATAATATTATCACTACGAATATATTTTTATAAGTGGATGAATCAAGTTTTTTTGTCTATTATTGCCATGGCTACGGTCACCTGAGTCACGCTGGTTTTATGCAAAATTATGCAAACAACCATTTCGTTCCTTTCGGCGTCGAGACCTTTGGTCCGTGGGATCCTAGCGCTTTGAGTATCTTCAAAGACCTATCGAAGAGACTCAGAGACGCCACGGGAGACCCAAGAGCTGGCAGTTTCCTCGCTCAACGCATTAGCTTGGCAATCCAGCGAGGAAATGCTGCCAGCGTCCTGGGTACCATACCGCAGGGGCCTACTTGTACGATGTACGTAAGATTGTTCCAGGATGTTTATGTCAGTCAGTACACATGGAAAGGTACCGTAAGGTGTTTGAAATGAAATTTTATTAAAGAACACATAGGGGGGCAGGGGTCTTAGATTTATTTTAGATTTTATTTAGTTTTATTTTAGATTTGATGTAGTTTTAGTTTAGTTACACTTTTTAAATAAAATGTTGTATTTGTAGTTTGTTTAAAAACGAATAAAAGACATGTACTCATAGTCCTAGTAGTATATTTTTAGGTGGGTCATTAACACCAGTTGCAATTGCATAGTTAGTTTAAGTAGCATAATTTTGTATAAAACCAGCGTGACTCAGGTTATCGTAACCATGGCAATAACAGACAGAAAATTCACCGACGTGCGCGCTTACTATGCCATAGATAGAATTTCTCTAAGATCTCTGTTTAGGTACGATTGGCTCCAAAAATATACATGACGTTTACTGTCACTAATCCGCCAGATACCGCGCCGTGCCCAGTATGACTTATTAGGTTATTATTAGTGACTCAGGAAACACCGTATAGATACCCAAAATGGTCATCGGCAGAGATTAAACTAAATAAACACTCAAATATTTTAAAATATTTTCGAACCGGGTTACTAACGTATTTTAACTCGATGTTTGATCGACATAATTATTTCGACCCATCAAGAGGGTCCTCGTCCGGAATACATGTTAGGCTTTGACCGAGTTTGCTCCGGACGAGGATCCTCGTAATGGGTCGAAACATGTCGAGCAATCATCGCCTTAAATTACGTGAGTAACCCGGTTCGATAATATTTTAATAAATAAAAGCTTGTAAAATACAGTTCGCTTATATAATATTGCAGTGGAATCCAACAATTGCCGACCAGACTCACCAATACAGCTCGACTTTTGCACATGCGAATGCTCTGACGTCACTTCCGCACTACGTACGTCTCCCGATTTGATGATGCAGGTCAGTTATAAACCCTCACAAACCTGAATGCCCAGCCAGCTGGCCTAGCCGAGGTCCCATTCTGCCTGCGACCATATATAACATGGACGTCTAACGCCAGCTCAAAACTGCCCCCAAACACAATTGTTCGATTGTGCCAAGATGGGCAGTACATAGCGCTTTTCTTAACGCCGCGCATATTTCGGCGCAACATCTTTGACATTTTTTTATAGAATTTAGCCAATCAAAACTTTGATGGACCAATCAGAACTATTTTTAAGTGGCGGTTTAAGCATTTATAGGTTGATATTGAAATTCATTACTGTGATGCATTGAAGAGAGGGTGACACTTGTCAACTAAAATTCAGGGCCGTTTTTGAAAGGTAATTTAGTATGGCGTGCGGCTTCTATTATTTATTTATTCGTAGCATTCTGCAAATGTACGAGTGTACAGTGTGTAAATGTAATACGGACGATAAATTCATTAGTGCAATCATGGCTTACGAGGTTTTTTAAGTTACACTTAATTATGACCCCCACAGAAATTTTCGGAGCAGCAATGTAGGTACAAACATTTGTTGATATTGATTTGGCAGTTATGTCGTCTGCTTTTGAAGTTAGCTGTCAACGAGCGTTTAACTTGAGTGTGTTGTTCTACATTGCGCGCCGAATTATTTTGTACGGATAAGTAAAAGTTATCTAAATGTACTTATTACGTTAAACTAACCCCCGTAAAGAGCTTCGCCCGTATTAGACTTACACCCTGTAGGTACAATATTTTTTTTCTTGTGTAATCTGTTCCTTTTATTTTTGACAATTGACATTAAACGGTCTGAATCTGAAACATCTCAGATTTAGCCGGTCTAATTAATTTTCGTTACCACTTAAGTACCTAAATCTTTGCCCAGGTCGCACGCAGGATGAAAATGAGGCGAAAAAGACGAGAGGTTACTACCACCACCGAGGAAATTGTCACCCCCGGCGTCATAAAATGCTGGGAAACCTGTGTGGACAGCCTGATTTAACTATAGAATACACTTACTTGCAATATCTCTACTTTCACATCCCTCTTCTTCTACCTAACGTTATCCCGGCCTTTGCCAGGGTCCACTTTCCTCCTACGTTTTCTCCACTTTGCGCGATCCTGGGCATCTTCTAATGTATGCCCGTTTACACTCATATCAGCCTTCACGACATCTAGCAATCGCTTCTTTGGTCTTATTGGTTCTTTCATTTCCCCATCCCTAATTTAGATAAATTACTGAAAGCATTGCGTCGTGTGTTTGCTATACGGCCACATTTCAAAATCGAATTTTATGGCAGATGTGGCCGTTTTAAAGGAAAATATGATCACTTTTGCCACACAATTCTATTTTGAGATGTGACCATATAGCAAGCTAGCGACTATTGGATTTGCATATGAAGCGTTATTGTGTGTTTACAAACTCACATGCTATATTTGGATTTTCTCGACTCTTTATTGTCATCAAGACCATTTCCCTCCGGCTAAATTCAACCAAAACCATGTCCCTAATAAAATCGTTGCCTGCTTATATAAGTAGTAAATTAATAAAACGCTACAGTGTCTACCGCATCTGGTATGAAATGTGAACAAGATCAATCGTTTTTACTAGCCTTCTGAAGCCAGCCGCCCGTACCATTTGTGGAGACTGGTTTTGAAAATAATAGCGCAAATAAGCATAATAAGAATACATTTATTTAAACAACTTACTTAATTACAATGAACACGATTAATAAAAGTCGGTTTGCTCCTCACTAAGCTGAGCCTATATCTATATATTGATTTAAACTTTCACGATTATCACTCATACAACCCTAGCCTAGAAGTGAATAATCAAGAACTACCCGCACTTGTTGAAGACATGGGAGGGTAACTGTGCGGTCACCGGAGCGGGGAAGCTGCTCTTTCGGTGGGAGGCAGGGTGTGTCCATGCTGTACGTTAGTACAGTCTACGTCAAAGATATAAATATTTACAGGACTTTATCGCCTCGTAATTATATTTTTGACGCCGATTGTACTACATAATTTATTATACGTACTGTGACACAGTGCATGTTCGCTGTGACTAAGGACTGTTCATTTTACTAAGCGGACATGAAAAACCTCACGTAAATATTTTTTTCTTTTATCATATTTTGTTTCTATTTGTGAAATATTATTTAACTAAAAATAGACAAATAATAAGTAATGTCTCAATTAATATATTAATTATCGGCAACTACATTTTTAGACTACTGTTTGGCCACGAAACTTATGTTCTGCAAACTACTTTTTGACATTTTACGACTAGTTGCGAACTGTACACGTTTGATTTTGTTCAATGATTTAGTTTTTCGTCTATCGTTTCTTAAGTGTACCTTCACAATAGGCCATTACCGCTATATAGGATGAAGATGAAGACAATTTTATAGATGTCGTCTTTTTAAACAAATTCTATGATTATTTAATTAAATAGCTCTAATGTCTAACCCTTATGATGTGCCCTTGCCAAATTAGACCAAAATAACCGGTGAGAGATACTATGTCTTCGATAGACATAAAAAAACCGATTTTGGATGCAATATTTTCTATAAATATCCCAGCTAACTTGGCCCTGTTGCGAAATAGGAAGCAGTTAAAAGACCATATAATCAAATTGCCTGCCAAGCAAGGGCGTTCTTCCCGAAATTGTTTTTTTGTATGATTTTCTACTCAGACACATACTCTTCTACGACAGGATGACAGTATTAGGACTGCGGTAATGTCATTACTATCATATTTTAGGTACCTTTTGTGGGCCACCAAAATGCAAAAATTCCATACTTTTTTAGTGAAACGACGTAAAGTTCAATAGCCAATTTTAAGGTATGCAACTAAGATTTCTGTGTTTAGACTTCGGTGAATCTTCAAGCATATGACACTCTCTAAATTGTTTAATGATTTAGTATAACGTCGACTTAAAATGTCCTAGATATTTGCAATCTTTCACAGTGAATATTTTTCTATACACCATTGTGCAGAATCAATTTACGATTATCAAATTGAATATGTCTTATCAGATATAGTAATGGATACTTGAAAAGCAAACATATATCAATTGAAAAAGATGGTTTTGTTAATTTCATGGCTGTAAACTGTTCATCAATCGATTTTAAAACCGATGTATAATAGACGTTTAAGTGTGTCCGCTTAGTAAAATGAACAGTCCTTAAATTCCGGCAAATAATCGCAGTATGCGGCTATAGGCACTGATTAAAGGCAGGCAACCAAAAAAAACGTAATAACTCCTTTCTTTTATATCGATTTTAGGTATACACCACATACGCACTTGTAATTAAACAAGTTATTAAGCCAAAGCTAATTGAACTTTATTGACATAGCGTTAAGACGTTTCCAGACTCAAATAACTTCAGATTAGTTACATAAGCACTTGCTGATTAAAGTGATTAATCCGTACCTATGTTACTACCGTAAGTGTAGTCATACATTTCTATTCAAGCCTTTATCTAAATACAAGATTAAAAGTTCGAAATTTGATCGTCTCCGTGATTGAGTTATGTCTGTTGGATGTTGGTTATTTCCATCAAAATACTTGGTCATTCAGTCGTATCTCGAAGTGCAATGAAGTTTGCAGTGATTTCTGTGATTATTATTTTGGTGAGTTTCTATTTATACCGTAAAAATATGTATGATAAAGACATTGGTTTGAGATGCGGGAATATATAAAATAAATTATATAAAATAAGAGGATGAAAATTGGATAATTCCACTAGACTGCAAGATCAGTCCCCAATTCTTTCGTGTATTTCTACTTTAAAGAGGCAAAGCTAAGTATCCTGTCACATAATTATCCTGATGTTAATAAATGTGTCAGTGTACATGGTAAAGGTAAGGTACCTTTCCAAGACTCTAAAAATAGACCTTATGTGTTCTTCAATAAAGTTCATTTCAAACACCGTGACAAGGTACCTTTCCATGTGCACTGACATAAATATCCTGGAACAATCTTTCATAAATCGACGTAATCCCACGGCAAGCTACATTAAAGCTTGTGATGTGGCCAAGTGACGACATAAATAATAGATAGAAACATTATACTTAAATACACAAATAATGCCTTCACCGGGATTTGTACACGGAACCTCCTGCTTCGTAAGCAGTGTCACAACCGGCCAGGCTACGAAAGCTGACTAAACGTAATTAATAACAATAACACACACTACTACTGGCCTTGTGCGTCTATTTCAGACGATTTCAGGTGTAAATGCCCTGAAGACACCGCTTTTGGTGGCTAAATAGACCTATGCGAGAGCGGCAAACTTTGCCACAAGACTGACAGGGGAAGTTCGTGTCCAAGGTGCCCTTTTTCCCATCTGTCAGCTAAGGTTGCAATATAGGTACTTCCGACCGTCCTCAATGCTTTTTCAATAACACACAAAAGAATTGATAATTGAGGTTAAAATGGTCTGAAGGAAATCTTTAGAATGTAATCACGGAAAGCAAAACAAATACAGTTGCCTCCAGAATTAGTTAGAATTGATAGTTCAATGCACACTAATGTTGCCATAGATTTGTTAAAATTAACCGTTTATTTATTTTCGATTTCAGACGATATCAAGACTTGAGTTTTCAGACACGAGTAGATACCCCGGTAAATAATTAGGTACAAAGAACTAAGAGTACCGTTTTCGTATTTACTACAACACTTTACTTCACTATCACTACATAGTATAAAACAGAATCGCTTTCTCTGTCCCTATGGCACTGGTCTCACTGCGAGCTACTAAGCTATGAACTATCGGCTATAAACACGAACAAAAGATACGCGTACGATACGTGTAAATGAAAGAGACACGGCGATACTCGTCCACCTATCAGCTATCACCGCCGGGCGAGTATCACCGTGTCTCTTTTTTTATCCGGGAGCCCATAATTCATAGTTTAGTAGCTCGCGGTGAGACCAGTGCCTACATCTCTATGTAATCTTTAAAACTACGCAACGGATTTTGATGCAGTATTTTTAATAGTATAATTCAAGAGGAAGGTTTTGGTATCAGTATTGTACCCTTGCAAAACCGAAGCGGGTCGCTTCAACTATAAAATATTGTTAGCTACGAATCATACAAAGATACAGCCTGGTAACCTACGAAAAATAAAATATGGAAGCCGCACGCCATACTAAATTGCCTTTCAAAAACGGTCCTGAATTTTAGTTGACAAGTGTCCCCCCTCTTCAATGCATCACGGTAATGAAACTAATGAATTTCAATGTCAACCTATAAAAACTTAAACCGCTATTTAAAAATAGTTGTGATTGGTGCATCGAAGTTTTCATTGACTATATTTTATAAACAAAAACATTTGTCAAATATGTTGCGCCGTAATATTACGAGCGGTGTTAAGAAAAGCGCTATGTCATGCCCATCTTGGCACAATTGAACAACTTTTTTGGGGCATTTATATTTATATGGTCGCAGCGGGTAACAGACAGATATATACAGACTGACAAACAGCGTAGCCTTAGTAATAGGGTCCTTTGGGTATGGAACCCTAAAAAACTGATTATCAGGGCAAGTATATAGCTAATTTAACGCAACGGAGAGTTGTCGAATTTGCGGACGATTGTGGTAGACACACGTCTCTTTGAGTGGCTTAAGGTTGTAGTACCTTCGAAACATTAAGTACAGATGTCGCTAGTGATTAGCTTCACAATACCATTGACTAAATTCGCTGTGATCGACGGAAGGTCGTCTGGTGTAATTGGAAGCACGTTGGACCGGCAATCCAGAGGAAGCGGGTTCGAATCCCATGACAACCAGAGTCTTTCGCAGTTGATTTTTTCTATAGTAACTAAGCACATCTCCTACGACATTGTGGGATTAGCTAATATATGTAAATCATGTTTATTTCAGATACATTTCTTGTGGCCGTCATGAATAACCTAAGAGCCGGGACTAAACCAATACTAAAAGTGCTAGTTATCAAAGGGGGTAGGAAGAAAAAAATAGATTTCCAACGAGCCAACTGGAGCAAGATGGAACTGCCAGGAGGAGTTTGGACAAGACCGAAAGGGAGGAAGTAAAAATAATCAATATTTTTGGAATAACTCATTGTTTTATTAAATATTCTTGAGTTATGTTTTAAGCAGTAGAACTACCAATTTTTCTGCAATGGACCTTCAAATCAAAGAGAAAATACCTAGTTTACCTACCGATACCGGGGGTGTGATATGAATTATAAACCCAACGTTCTCTGATGTCGCGGCTGATGCCTAAAACACTCGGCCACTCCAATTACGGTGTTGGTAAACGATGTAGGTATTTTGTCTTTGGTATATGACATCTAATATTTAGAAAAATAATTACTTATTTACGGTCTGTTTCCCAATTTTTATTTAAATATATCAGATGAATAATTATCACTGTCCTTTTCCTCAGACATATCAATGAAAAGGACAGGTAACATTTATCTGAAAGAAATTTTATCCGGGAATGGAGACGGGTCTTTATAGAAATAAAATTAATTTCAGTAAGAAAACGACTAAACTCATTTTTCTCACACTAGTTTTATATTTTTATGGGTCCGTTATATACTATGAATATAAACCCTTATAGTTTCTCCATCTCCGTCTGTCTGTGTGTGTACAGTCATGCCGACTCTTTAACTTTTCATACGCGTGTGTTATAAAAATGAAAAAGGCACATGAATATTCGACTTAAAGAATAATTGGAAAGAAAACTATTTCGAACATAATCGGCCCAGGCGTTTTAAAATAACTACTTAAACCCTACACTGATCATGGCCCGACATGCTCTTGGCCAGTTTTTCCTTTTGTAAAAATATGAGATATTTTTGCGGCACAGAGCTAGATTCGCGTAACAGATGTTCCTAATTAATGTTTGGCCAAGCGCAATAACGCAATGCGGCTTGCATTTTTGGAATTTTAATGTGTTTATGCGGAGATTTACAGCTGGGGCTTTGTATAGTTAGCCTAACACGTCCTAGCTAGTTTATATAAGGCTCCACGATCTATCAAGGGTTTATACCAAACGAGGGAATGCTCATTCCATCCCACACTCGACGAAATCAACGAATCTTGACGAATTACGTTTTATGTAACGAACGAATTTCGTAGAGTGGGCATAGAATGAACATTCGCTTGTTTGATATAAAACCACCTTCAGACGCCGTACGCTGCGTACAGTTTTCCGTAGTAGCTTAAATAACCTATTATGGGAAAACGTAGTAGGATTGGAGCCCAGTAGCCGTACCATGACTTTATGTACAAGTATCGGTAACGTTACGTTTTATTAGATACGTGAAGCAGATCATCGCGCTCGTTCCAATATGCGCGATATAAATGCATTACGTATCGAGTAAAACCTAAAGTATCCTTTCATCATCATCATCATCATCAGCCTATCGCAGTCCACTACTGGACATAGGCCTCCCCAATTTCACGCCACCGTTCTCGATCTTCGGCTGCTCGCATCCAGCTCCTGCCAGCCACCCTGCGCAAATCGTCGCTCCACCTTGCCTGAGGGCGTCCTACACTACGCTTGCCGAGACGCGGTCTCCACTCAAGAACTCGTTTACCCCAACGGTTGTCGGTTCTACGGCTAATATGGCCAGCCCACTACCACTTCAGCTTGCTAAGTACGGTGGGCTATGTCGATCACTTTGGTTCTCTGCCGGATAACCTCCAAGTATCCTTTACTTCCAAACTAATGATACAGTAGCTCTACCATGAGCTACCGCGTTTTTAACGAGCTTTTACTTACTTTCTATCCGGCTCGCTCGCGCCAATAAGCAAGGGCGAGCGAGATGGATAGAAAGTAAAGGCGCGTTAATAACGTAGCGGAATCTCATGGTACAGCTAACTAACATGAGTTTGCAAGTCATATTTTAAAAGTATCATTAACGTTAGGATTTACTCCATACGTAATAGTACATTACTATAGATATAGAGGACGGGAAACGAAGGGTTACAGGCCAAGTAGATTCATCTAGATAGTGATACGCGGCCTGTAACCCTGTTTTTCGCCGAGATTTGTATAGTGCTTTTCTCAAACTTGCCATGAAATAAAACGAACTTATTTAAAAAAAATCGCACCTAACTTTTTTTAAACTGTTTGAGATCTCCTTTTACCTGTTGGTATAAACATTAATTAATAAATAAATAATAATAATAAATATCTTGGGACATCTTACACAAATCGATCTAGTCCCACGTTAAGCTCAATTAAGGCTTGTGATGTGGGTACCAGGCGACGATATATATAATAGATAGATACATATAGATACTTAAATACATAGACAGCCATGACCAGGGAACAAACATTTGTGATAAATAAATACACAAAGAATGCCCTCGCCGGGATTCTAACCCGTAACCTCCAGCTTCGTAGGCAGGGTCACTACCAACTAGGCTACGGAGGCTGAAGAGTTCTAAGATTTTTTTTCTGTGGCTGAATGTCAAAACCTAATGTCACAATTTGACGTTTCAAAACAAAAGACAGTTTGTTTGCAGTCCTAGGTGTGAAATAAATACATGAAATCTCTTTACATATCATCTTAGCACATGACAACGGATACATAGTATTTCCGGGTTTAATTTAACGTAAGTAACATCAACATTCCGTAGCAAGTTTGAGAAAATATTTTTGGGATAGGTAGTACGTAAAGTGGGGATGATTTTTTTTACTTTGCTGTAATCCTATATAGTGTTGGGTATCGTCGACATGTATTTTAAAAAGAATAAGAGTCCCAAATATTGTTTTTTCTTTCCAGTCAATATTTTCGGAGGTAACCGATAAAGATAAATAAAAAATTGTTTTAATAAAAAAAAGTTGTCTACGAAATTCGATCGTTACGCTAAACGTGATTCCTTGATTTCGGTAGAGTGGGGGATAGAACAGCGAATGCTCTTTTGGTCTGAATGCACGCTAAGAACATAACTATTTAGTGACTGTGAACGAGCTTTATTTCAATGTCATTTTTAGGTACTTGAGTTTTGATTATCAACCGACAAAATACACATTTTATCTATCACATGTACTTATGTGGTGTATGAATACACATTCGAAATCATGAATCACAACCGAAACAAAAGACAAAAATAAAGGGCCACGAGACACATTGTTCTCGGGGTCAGAAATCAAGGATATACAGGGTGGGAAGATTTATACCCCATTTACACTATTAAAGGCAATAAACTAGAATTTTCCTTTGTGGTACGACAACTTGGCACAACTTTTCAACCATATCTATTTTATTCATTTTTTAACCGTCTTCAAAAGAGGCGGAGTTCCTCAATTCACCTGTTTTTTATACAACTACCTACCTGGTACCTACTCATAGAATAGGTGTCAACTTATTTACATTTTTTTTGTCTGATGGACATAGATGGCCAGAGATGGTCCCGTTGGCACCAAGTCGGGGTCTAATTATCATCATCATCATCATCATCATATCAGCCGAAAGACGTCTACTGCTGAACATTAGGCCTCCCCCAAAGATTGCCATCTGATTATGGGATCTTGGAAAATTCAGTCGAAGACGATATTTTTATTTTTTTTATTTTGGCGATTACTTTGTTCTATGTTTCAAGGTTTCCATGTCAGGTATTAGTGAATTACAGTTAATTTTATACTATCGCGGTAGCTAGCAGCATCTACGTAATGTTCTTTATTCTTTATCAACAACAACAACCATGTAAAAAACAGCTTACGCCAAGACATTACATGTGGAATTATCTATAAGCTAACATTATTCTAGTAGTTATAACATTTTATGTCAAAATAATGAAAAGGAAAAATTGTAGGGTACAGTAGCAGGTATTAAGGTAATGGTTAATTTTTCGTCTAAGTCGTGTCCATCTATCAGAAAAAATGTCGGCATTTTGAATCATAGCTAAAAAGTTATTAATTAGTTCTATAGCTCTGTGGGTGGGTGCGTTGGAAGTTTGATGGGTGCGGATGTGATATGGAATAGTAAGGAGGTTTCTAGGGCGGCGCACTCGGCGCCCCATTGCAGCTGTATAGTTGTTAGGGATGAAGATGGCTATGCGCTCGAGCACGGATGGGTTATTAATATGATTTCTGAGGAGTAGACAGTAATGAATGGCTAATGTTTGTTTACGCCTTAATTCTAGTGATTCTACACCTACCATTCCTAGAACAAATGATGACGGAAATAATGTGGGGTAGTATCCGTAATACTTTTTATATAAATGCCTGGCAAATTTACGTTGGACACGCTCAAGCATAATGCTGTATTTGGCTTCTCGAGGATCCCACGCGATGGCATTATATTCCAGTTCACCTCGGACAAAGGCATTATAAAGAAGTATTATGTTGAATTGTTTTGATTTAAAACCCCTTAAAACGTATAAGTATTCATAAAAACGTATAAAGCGACAAAACATAAATAAATTTTTTGTAGAATTGAATAGGCAATTATTTGATAATTGTTTGATGAACCTTTTATAAAAGCATGATAAGGGCATAAAACTTATTTAAATGAAGTGTCAATAATATTTTCTTCGGTTACCGCGAGGATTACTCATGAAATAAAACTATGAAAACGGATAAACTCGCGTATATTAACTAATTTTAACTTCATTCCGACGTTTCGAACACTTTACAGGGTTACCGCAGACCACGAACCCTGTAAAGTGTTCGAAACGTCGGAATGAAGTTAAAATTACTTAATATACGCGAGTTTATCCGTTTTCATAGTTTTATTTCATGAAGTGTCAATTTTTAACAATCCCAATCCGTCATCACATCATCAATCTATATTATCAGTCCACTGCTGGACAACGGCTGGACTTAGCCTATGCGTATGGACGCATTAGGTAGTACATGCCCATAATCGCCACGCTGGGCAAGCGAGTTGGCGATGGCAGTAGTGTGTCCACTATGATTCGTGATGCTGCTGCCCATCATCAATCTTCGATAAATAAATGATCATACTTCAATCCCTTACCCAACTCTTACGTCAGCCACGGGAAGAGTTGTGGTGGCAAATATATTCTTACTGCGAACCACCAGACGTCGTACGATTTCCAGCGTTTTTGGTTCAGTGTAGTTCAATTAAGGGATGTGAAGTAAGTTATTCGAAAGGAGAAAGCGAGTTAAGGTTCATCTTTGTGTTACAACGTGTTATGACACGTTACGGCTAAAAATTTGCCCCTGGATTCTTTTAACTCAACTACATTTGACCAAAAACCCTAGAAGTTTAGTTGAAGGAATCCGAAGGGTCAGTTTAAGTTGAAACGAGTAATAACACGTTTTAAGACAATAACGAACCTTCATTCACTATCTCCTTACACCATATTCCCTTATTTGAACTACATTGCACCAAAAATGCTGGAAATCGTACAATCTCTGCTAACCACACAGCATCCCAATCAGTAAATCTTGTTCATTCGACGATAAAATGTTTGACCGACATAGAAAAAAACGAAACCACGCTGTACACAATCTTTCACCGGTTGACAGCTATAAATCTACAGGGTGATGAAGCTCAGAATTAACTGCCCGTGCGGGCCGTATTTTAGGGCACCCTGTATCGGTGTTAACGGGTGGTGAAAAACATAATTGGCTACCGCAGAGCCGATACTTCTGACCCGCAGGGTTCCTATAAATATATTTTTTTCTCACATTCTCTCAAACATGCGAAGAAGTATTGATATCTCATGTTGTTTTTTTTTTAGATTTTAATGGTAGCGCAACAGTCATAGTTATCCTTAATTTGTATGAATGCAAGAGTTTATCTACTGAGTTACCGTAAAATTAACAAAAAATAAAAAATATAATTTTTCGTCAAGACATACTAATATAATAAAGTTCACATAAATCACGAATTGCTTGATTATGCTCTTCACAAGTCCCTCTACGAAAAAACTTTGTATCGTATTTATATTTATATATACTTGTCAACAAAATTTCAGGACCGGTTTTGAGAGGCCATTTAATATGGCGTGCGGCTTGCATTGTTTATTTGTTCGTAAGTTTACAGCATTACATAGGCTGCGTACACATTCCAAATACCGCAATGCACTAACGCTGCACAAAAGTGGTCTACCACATGTCGACCCTATTATTTACCCATTACGGTCCAAAAGTGGTACCTATTTATTTCTCGGTTTACTGTACCGGTATTACGGCTGAACACGGTTCGGTGATAAACCATGGAATGCTGCATGCCTTTCCGGATGAAAAAACTAGGCTGAAAGTATTTGACGCTCGGGATTTCGAAACTGGTGAAAAGTTTTAGGTACCGGAATCTCTGAGCCATTAAAAAAAGCTAGGTTTGTTTATTTGGATAGGAATCAGAAAAACTTTTTTTTTTTCATCACACTTGCTGTCTAAGCGCGCCAAGAAAACAAAATTGTATTGTCATCCCACTTACAGTTACACATGTGTGAAACATTTCAGCTCATAAATATTTGAACCAGCAGGCTTGCAGCGCTTTCTACGTTAAATTGCATATGACCCGTAGATAACTCTTGTCTTTGAGTGTAATTTAATAATACTCGAATAGGTACTACTATTCCTATGGTTATTCGACAAAACAAAGGTAGAAGCTAACTAAACCGGAACTAAAGTTTTGAATAAACGGAAAGCTAGTTCACATCCACCTACACTCTTAATAAAATAGTATTTGCTACCCACGAGAAAGCTGGCGTTTCGAAATTACACTCCACCTTCACAATTCTATTACTTCCCGAGCAAATTGTAGTCGACTGTACGTTTAATAAAAGAGCAGGTGGCGTGACGGATGGCTGCGGCTGAGTGTACCGGGTGTGGAATTTTCTTCGTGTAAAAATAAGTAATGCACTTGGAGCTTTGGTGAGAATTGGTGGTTTTGTGCGATGCATTACACATACTCGTAGGCTGTGCCTCGAAGCATTTGAAATTTACTGTTGGTGAATGGACATTTCTCGAAAATTTACATATGGTTACATTTACTTAATTTAGTATTCAATTAATAAAATTGGGTAGGCTGGTAGAGTCAGGATCCACTATATTTCCCAAAATATCCCAAAACGTTTGTATGAAACCTTCCTTTTTAGGGTTCCGTAGCGGAACGGAACCCTTATAGTTTCGTCATGTCCGTCTGTCCGTCTGTCTCTCCGTCCGTCTGTCCGTCCGTCGCTCTGTCCATAGCATAGCTCAGTGGCCGTTAATACTAGAAATCTGCAATTTGGTACAGGTATACAATTATACATATTAATTACGCTAACAAAGTGGTACAATAAAAACTAGAAAAATCTTATTTTTTAGGGTACATACACCAACTGGTGAAGTGGGGATATTTTTTTTATTTGCTGTAATCCTATATCTTTATCATTGAATAGGTATTTTAAAAAGAATAAGGGTCTTATAAGAAAGTTTTTTTCTAAAGTCAATATTTGCGGAGATAATCACTCCAGAAGAAAAAAATTGTGTCCCCCCTCCTTTTGATCCGTAGGTCCAAAAAATATGAAAAAATCTTTAATAGGGGGCTTATACAATACTTAAATAAAACTATTTCGAACATAATCGACCCAGCCGTTTTTGAATAACTACGGAACCCTACACTGAGCATGGCCCGACATGCTCTTGGCCGGTTTTTTGTTCTCAGATTCCTATACATTTTTAGTTACATAAAAGAAACGTTTCAAACAAACATTATGGGACATTTTGGGAAAATGTGGAAGATAATATATTACTAAGCAGCATTGGCTCTACCAGCCTACAAATTCTTATCATTATCCTGATCCAAACGTAATTTTGTTCTTTTTTTTAACTGCACAAATACTCGTATATTTTTTCTTGACATTCTTTGTCATTGTTACCAGTTAAGGGCATTTGTCCCCGCGTTTCAACTGCCGTGATTTCGGTGCCAGCCTTATTACACGAATCCCGTGAGAGATGCAAGAACATTTGGATATAATTGGTAGACCTAGTTAACAACTACCAAAATATCTAAAAAATGCATTAGGTACCCCCGAAAATCGGATAATAATGTTGCCACCGAGACACGGCGGTTGAAACGCTAGGATAAATGCCCTTAAAATTAATCTGTGAATAACCATGGTTTTGTGCGAGATATAACAGCAGTATCAACAGCGGTTCATGGATATCCTTATCAAATTTGATTACTGTAGGACTTATAGTTTCCGAGTAACTCCGAGTAGGTAAATGATTACCAATACTAAGAATACGGGGCTTACATATAAAAAAATATTAATTTAATATTATTTCACGGTAGTCCATCTATATCGTCATGACAAATACGTTGATAAAAGAGGTATTATAGTCCGTCGTTAAAAAAAACAAAATAAATATCTTAATTTAAAATATTGATTAACTTAAAATGTACCTAATGATGCCCGGGTATCAGGTACGTCGTACGTCCTTAAACTACGTTCAGACGCACCAGTGTATGGGCAGCAGCATCCTTCTAATTGCAGTGCAGTACACTACAATCGCCAACCCGCCTGCCAAGCGTGGTGATTATAGCTTATGGATCATACAGATTTTTTTATAACCTTCTTTTGTCATACTTACATTTCAAGTACTATTAAGGTCCATCAAGCGCCTGCAAGAAGGCGATAGGCAATGTGCGCTCACAAACTAAGTATAATAAGTATGAAAAAAGTTTTTTTGTGGATCACTCACGGATTGCTGAAGTTATAACTGCATATTAGAGTACGAATTTGAAAGAAAGAAAGAAACATAATTTATTCAGTGCGCTTAAAATACAAACAGAATTACTTAATTACAAAGACTATAACATACAATAGATTATTTTTAAAGCGTCACTGAAAAGGTTTTACTAAGCTTTATGTCAAAATACTTCGCCTCGCTTCGCTCGGGAATTAAATCTATACTCCCTCGCTGCCCTCAGGAGTAAAACTGTGAGTCATTCGTTAGGTTCAAGGTTCAATGTCGCTCCCGTGACATAAAATAGTGCTTTATCCCCTTGGTGTATAATCACTATTATGTGTTTGTAACTTTGTAAATACGGAATTTGCCTTCATATTAAATTATGTATTCGGTAACAAACAACATGGACCACTTAATGTAAATACGTGCGTTTTCAGATCGAGCTGTGAAATAAACAGTGCTTGTTTTAACAGTTTTAAGTTAATGAGGTAATTATGCAATACATGTCGCGTATAATTACTCACATGTCATTTATAATTGCCATCGGCGCATGTTGTCATAACTATTTAAGGCTTTGTCACATTGTATCAAGTGGTAGTGAATCAAAGAAGGCAGTTGGAGAAAATGGGATTTTTTACCATTGCTGTTTTAGCAGTTTCCTTCATTTTAGTAAGTTTACTAATCAGAGTTTTTCTCAGTAGGTTCTTACCCACAGAAAACCAGGCGCCGCCGTGACTAACTAACCCGTATCACAATTTCCAGATATATATAACCGTCGGATAAAATGATCACAATCCTTTTCCCCAGACATATACAGGAAGGACAGTTAACATTGGACAACAACATGTCCAGGGTCCGTAATTTTCATGCCGATGACATCAATTTGACGTCACGCTCTCACGCTCCATTTAGGGTGATCCCAAATATTTTTGTTGTTAATTATTAATCATTACTCGTCAATCATTTTATTCACGTACAAATAACTTCAAAAGTAGTATATTTGTCAGCCTCTGTAGCCTAGTTGGTAGTGACCCTGCCTACAAACCTGGAGGCTCCGGGTTCGAATCCTGGCGAGGGCATTATTTGTGTATTTATTTATCACAAATATTTATTCCTTGGTCATGGTTGTCTATGTATTTAAGTATCTATTATATATATCGTCGCCTGGTACCCACATCACAAGCCTTAATTGAGCTTACCGTGAGTCTAGGTCGATTTGTGTAAGATGTCCAAAGATGATTATTTGTGTATTTATTTATCACAAATATTTGTTCCTTGGTCATGGCTGTCTATGTATTTAAATATCTATAGGTATCTATCTATTATGTATATCGTCGCTTGGTATCCACATCACAAGCCTTAATTGAGCTTACCTTGGGACTAAGTCGATTTGTGTAAGATTTCCCAAGATATTTATATTTATTTATTTACACGTGAAATAAATAATACCTACTTGATACGTGAAACATAAATAAAACTAGTTGATTTGTTTTTACACATAAATTTTATTAGGGTTCCGTATCAAAAACGGAACCCTTATAGATTCATGTCCTTCTGTCCGTCTGTCCGTCTGTCACAGCCTCACAGCCGATTTACTCGGAAACTATAAATGCTACAGAATTGAAATTTGGTAAGGAGATGTGTTGCATGAACCGCTACTGATTTATGATATTATATGGTTTAAAAAATAATTGGGGTTGGGGCCCTCCAACCCTCCATACATGTAACTCAGGGTTATAATTTTTTTTCGATATATACAGTGTGTGGTCTTTAACACGGGAGAAAAATGAAATGAGTGACTCCTTAGACTATCAGCAATAATCCTGTAAAGGTCCCGGTGTTTCAAAGTGGTTAAGTTCGGAGATATTGTCATTCAAAGCTATGGACCTTTAGTACTGGATCTTGGCATCACGATGTCGTAGCTTGTCAGTCGCAAGACATCTTGATAGTATACCAGGTAGGAAGTCATAACAATAATTTTGTTTGCATTTTTTCACTAATTTGATACGGTTTTAAAAAAAAAATTGTACATTTTTCAATGATTCAAAAATGACAAGTTATTGATAACTTTTAATTCAAGTAAATGAACCCATAATAATGAAAAATACATGAACAAAAAATTACAAAAAAATTTTTTTTTTTTTTATTACAATATGTGGAAATGATTGTTGATCAGCTTATTAATGCACCGTTTAAATTTTCACCCCGGTTGTAGGCCACACACTGTATAAGCGTGTGGGGTATCAATAGAAAGGTCTTTGAAAATGATATTTCTTTAAGCTTATCTTTTTTCTTTAAGCGAACCGTTTTCGAGATATCACCACAAGTCTGAAAAATGTGCCCCCCCCCCCCCTCTATTTTCTACACTACGCAGTATAAAAAAAAATATGTTATGCCTATTAACAAACTCTATCAACGATTTTTGGTTTGATTTAATTTACTCTTATAGTTTTTGAGGTAGGTTGATTAAACTGTTTTTTTTTAAATTGACCCCGGCTTCTTACTATGTACTTCTTACTGCTTTTGTTTTACATTTTCACTTAAAATATGTATTGAACTGACAGCCAAGATTGCCTTCTTGACCGCCAAACACATTGGCGATTCGTCTAGTCGTTTGTCTCATAAGCTAAGTTATTTTTAACAATTAAATAAAAACTAATTTCAGCTCGCACTACCCATAGATGCTGCGACAATCGAACGGAGTAATGGTAAGGAAATACAATAACAAAAATATTGAAAACGTACTTTATAAGGCGCCTTTAACCTTATAATTTGCTTAGAGGACATGGTCAAAGGCGCTAAACCTTATAACAGATTGCATAAATACCCGAGAAATTCGACAGTCGATGGGATGGATCCATTATTTTGTTAGCCTCCGTAGCCGTAGTTGGTAGTGACCCTACGTACTAAGCTGAATATTCCGGGCTCGAATCCCAAATTAAACAATTTAAACCCCGACTTCAACTGATTTCTTCAATATCCCATCATCAGACACCCACTTGGTTCCAACAACACCGCTTAGGGGTTAGTCAAGCGTTCCATTAAAAAAAAGAATATTGGCTTACGGTTCTCGAAGATATCGAGTAACATACGTACAAAAAAAACCCCTCCTTTTTAACCGACTTCAAAAAAAGTAGGAGGTTCTCAATTCGACTGAATTTTTTTCACCCGATATCTCCGAGAATCGTGAAACGATTCAAAAAAAATCTTTTGTGATCAAACGTGTATCACCCGAGATGGTCTCATTGGCACCAAGTTGGGGTCTGATGATGGGATCTTGGAGAAATCAAGGGAGATCTTCAAATGTTATAGGTACATGTATGGCGCTTTTGGTAATTTTAATTAATTTACAAGAGTTTGCATTCAGAAAGTAGGGTTTGATGATAGGAAACCAATGATGGAAACCATGGATGACAGAATCTTGGAGAAATCGGTTGAAAATTGTTGTTCTTAATTTTTTTATTATTTGAAGTCTGTTGAAATTTGAGGGTTCACTCATCTATTGTATACACTGTTCCTTTTGCTTCCAGTTGTACATGTAAGAAGATATTTCGGAAGACCTAACTCACATTTCAAGTACACCTATGTTCCGAGAAGCGAGTACTACGAAACAAAAACTATAGAAGATTCAGATAATTATATAGAACGACTTATCAGAGAAGCTGTTCAAGGTAAATCTTCATCAGAATCAAAATTAATATTGTAACTAAATATAATTTTACGGAATATTTGAATATACGGAATATAAATTCAAATATTTTATTTTATTAATCTGCATTAGGACCTCCGCTAGCTGACGTAGATTCTGCCCTGCTAAGCTAAATAGCGATATCTTAAAAATAGAGGAATTTGGAAATGGAATCGTCAGCTATAGAATTTAACACTTTCATTGCGGACGAGTGTTACGCGCTATGCTCGTAGCCGATCCCGTGGTTTTTCCGCTTTGTGGATAGTGAAAATGGACCTCCCACAGAGAACTCCCCTCGGGAGTTCCCCGCGCTCAAAGTGTTAAGGTGCATGTCGCGTAAACGGGTCAAAATTCTTTTCGTCGTTTTGTTTCATACCACTCTGTCACGCTTCTAGTTGCTGTCTCGACTCAGTATAATATAAAAAAATCCGGTGCACTTGTATTTTTTTTACGTTAGATTTTATCTATATTTATATATATATTTATTTATAAATCAATAATTGGAAACAAAACATCATCTCATACAAAAATCACAACTGTGTCACGTTTTTTAGGGACACAAAATAAGACAACGAAAAGAATTTTGACCCAAACCCTAACGTTACCAATACTTGTGCCTACCATTAGATGCCGCGGCGTTATTTACCTTTTCACCGCCAGATGGCGAAGAAATATACCGAGATCCAAACGCCAGGAATTTACGATTATTTAAGCGAAATGGAACTTTACGGCGTCCCACGTAAGTTCCTACTGCATTGGAGTAACTGTCGACCAGTGCCGTCATTGGCGTCGTAGTCACGATTTTCTGTTGTCGTCTATGGCCGCTGAGGCGGTGAAATGGTTAACGCGCGTTTACTTTATATCCGGCTCCCTCGCGCCAATACGCAAGTACGAGCGAGATGGATAGAAAGCAAACGCGCTTAAAACATAGCGGCATTTCATAGCGGATTTTTATTTTGTAGTATTTTTTTAAAATTTTCCAAAGTTGGATAGTTTCATATTTTTTCTACTCAGAATCGTGAGCTCTTTCGATCCTCATTCGCAGAAAAAAGTGTCCCAAGAATTCCATACATTTTTTGCCTTCCACTGAGTTACAGTCGAAGAAAGTGTATGAAAAACAGTCACTATATGGATTTTTTGGGACACTTTTTTATTACTATCAGAATCGAAAGAGCTCGATTCTGAGTAGAAAAAATGTAAAAAAGTCCAGATTTAGAAAATTTTTAAAAAACGACAACATAATAAAAATCCGCCCAGTACAGGATGCTTAGCCAAGTTGCCAAACGCTAGCGCTTAGTAGCGTATCGTAGTTTTCCCTCTCTGGCACTCTTTCATATTAGTGCGACAAAGACAGCTGCCTTTCGTTTACGATGAAGCGCTAGCGATTGGTAACTTGGCTAAGCACCCACGACTTACGCGTGTGCGCACGCGGCAGGTGCCCCTCGCTAGCTAGCGGAGGCCTTATAATACGTATTCAATTAATAGCATGGTCAAGAAATATCAGCCGATTTTCCGACAAAACATAGAAGTTTATTACTACCCTGAATTTAATTACTGCACTATTAATAGCTGGAAACATACATTGTATGCGCATTGAACTAGTGTGCTATTATTAAACAAACACCCATTTTCATAACTTATATATACGTATACCTAAGCGACACTTTGGTGGAATGCTTTTGTTTTTTTTTCAGGTCCACGTAGTATAGAGAGGTCTGAAGAGCCCTCTTCAAGGCTGGCTATCGATACAGACTATTATCTGATTGCTGATGATGAGTGAACAATTATTATGCACAATGGTAAAAAATCCCGAAAACATCTATATTGAATAAGTAGAGAAAAAATCACGGACGTGGAGATCTGGGAAATAAATCTAATAGAACATAATAATATTTATTTATTACTTACTGATATTACTTAATCTACATTATAACACTTTAAAACTACACTATAAATGACTTCTAACTATGCCTAAAAAATAACCTAAAACTAAAACTACAAGGCACTAAATAAATTATACCCCGCTCCGGCTCTCACCCAGTCCAAAAGTGCCAAATATCGTCGCTGTGCCTACAAAAGTCGATATGTGTTTTTTTTTTCGATTTTTGGATTTTAACGCCATTTTGAACCTAATTTCAATATCTCTATGCTCCAAAAACAGCGGTGAGGCCATCTTTAATAGTTCAGGATTTATGAATTTTAGCTATGTGATATCCATATATTGAAATCTCTTACTAAACACAGTAAGTGCAAAAATCACATGACTGTTTTATATTACTATGAGTGACTTTTTACAATGGGGCCCGTTATGTTATAAATTAAATAAGAACAAATATGGCCCGATATGTGCTTTTCCGCACATAGCGATAAATCGCGTTCGTAGACTATGCTTTAGACAAAGTCTTACGACACTTGGTGAAATTTTCCTATGACTATTATTACTGAGACATGTTTTTTTGTATTATTGAAGAACCATATCTTTCATAAAAATAACTATGTGACAAATATTATCAAGATGTGTCAAATTTTGTAACTAGTTATTTTAACCAAGTTAAAATAAGACACATAAGAGCCTATGGACGACTGAAACAAAAACGGCTATGTGACATATTATTGGTAATATTAATTTTTCTCGTTAAAAAACTGAGATTTATATTTAGAAAAGACACTAAAATATGTGAAACTCAACATATTTTTCAATATAAAATATTGGCCTACTTTGAAACAAGATTCAAAATGAACAGTTTTTTGTGTCTCCTGTAAAGTAGCAATAAAACACAAAGCGACTTTTGTAGGAACAGCGACGATATGCTCGCGGCATTGCCGCGCTGGATGGCAAGCGATAGGTATTTGTTGTACGAGGTAGGAACCGGATCAGGGATCACCACCTCTGTCAACATAATAATATTTTAATTCCTTTTATTCTGATGGGGTACAAAATGATGCAGGACATAGTTGCAATCTTATTATTAGCAGTATATCAAGAAAACTCATTGACTGACCATT
>JALPQI010016894.1:0-22670 GCA_025490895.1 Thaumatotibia leucotreta
AAATTGAAAAAATTTCTTATGCACAAATGTTACTATTCAGTGGAGGAGTTTTTTAATGACAAAACAATTTAAAAAACATTTAATTTTTGCTTAAATAAAACTTTTTTTCTCACTGACATTTAATTTAATTATTATGAAGCATACAAATATTAGAAAACTACTCCTACTTATATTTTAATTTGACATCTCATATTTCTATTTCAAATGTTACCTTATAACGACATGACTGAGATTTAGTTTTTAAGATAGATAATAAGACAATTTGTGTGCTCTGACGGGGTGTCATGGAAGCTCTCTGTAAAATTGTAACATCTTATGTACATGACTTAAACAAATAAACATCTTATCTTATCTTATCTTACTGTAGCTTAAGGTAGAAAAATATATCAGTTTTAATGGTTTCAAAAATATGGTATTATATTTGGACTTATTAAATACATATAGAAATTTAAGACTTAGCTATGTCAGTGATCTTCAGTGAGTGCTATTAAACTGATTGATAGTCTCAATAATAATAATATACACAATAATACCTGTTGAGTACTTGTGTTCAGCTCATTTACATATAATGTTAATTATAATCATATTTATATAATAACAATGATAAACATACTTTTACACAGCATGGTTGATTATTACTAACTGGATGTTCTTATTTCAACCAGTAGTAGTAAAAAATGCTCCATAAAATCTAAACACAATCATCAAAATTCTAGATTGTCACTATTTTATAACTGGGCACTGAATCACGTCTGGTTGGATGTTTAAAGACATGTCATTGAATGTGTCAATCTCTATACTGCCCTTGTATTTAGACTGTTTGGGTTTCATAAAAAAAATGTGGAAAGCAATTTTTAAGATTTGTTGATTATCCTTCTTTTTGAATCAGGAGCTATATTAGACATCACTAGAAATAGAAACTCCCTACCTGACAAGAATGATTAATAAAATATTATTATTTTAATCTCTATTATTATCTCTAACATATTGTCAGCTGACAAGCAAAACTCACTATAAAAACTGTCACTACTCTAGCAACCTCTTATGTCAGTATTGATTTTAATTAACTAAGATACGATCTCTATTTCTAGTAGGTATTTGTTACTTAGTGAGTTTTAGTTGTCAACCAATGATATATTGACAGCTCAAAAATGCTACCAGAATTCCGAAGTCTGCTTATTAGATCACAATAGAGCAGGAATGCAACCATTTCTAATCTATTTTGATCAACCAACTGCAGCTCTCAATCTACTAATTATAGTATATTTTTGATCTCAAGATACTTTTGTTAATTATGTAAATGAAACTTCCATCAGAAACATTGTCTGCTGACAACCAAAGCTTAATAACATAATGTTCACTACTCTTAGCAGCATCATATTTGAGCTTTTTCACTATTAGGGACACCCAATTAGCGTAAAATTAAAAAAAAACCTTATTTGTAGTCAGTTTTGTAACGGCCAATTAAGCACTAAATTTCAATATAAACTCGGTTTTGGTCTTAATTTTACGAATTATAAGCAATATTATAACATAAAACGCTAATCAAGCTTAAATTCCTAAATATATCGTACTTTATCGTCGTTGCGAACATAACTGCATTAAAGTTTTTTTAATATGACACTAATTGGGTGTCCCTAAAAGTGAAAATGTCCATGTTGGTATTAACAAGAACTGAGATAAAAACAATTACAAACAGATATTTGTTAAGTTACGACGACGTCACACTAACGCCGCTAGCGCATGTGGTGGCGGTGTGAGTGAGACAGTACTGCTTTAAAATGCCTTGTCCCACTCGCACATCACCGCCAAAGATGATTCACATCAATGTGAAGTCTACCTTAGAGTTTTGATTGCCAAGAAACAATGGACGATCTGTAACTTGTTTTATTTGTTGCAGTAAACAAAATGGCAGACTCAACAGGACCCCAAGCAGGAGACCAGGGCCCGCCGAAAGGCATGCCGGCGCTGAAGGCCCATATCATCGCAAACAAAGTTGACGTGGCACTCTGGGCTATACGCATACTCACTGTTCTGTGCACATTCGGTTATGTGCTGCCACTTTTCTGCAAGTAAGTACCTGAAAGGTAACCATGTCACATTGACTCTCAGTTACACCTCCGTACGCATTTACATGTGCGAGCATCACGTCGATCGTGGTTCAAGGTAGGTCATCTTGTCTCGAAAAAAAAACCTAAATTAAACACTCGTAGCTTAAGAGATACGACCATTCGGAAATATGTTGAGCTGTCTGCTAATAACTATTACGGGAAGAGAACGCGCAGTTACCTTATACCTCGAATTTTTAACAATGTTTTCCTTGAACATTGTTGCAATAATAGTAGTAGTAAAGTAGTTTTTAAAAACAAAGTAAAAAATTTCCTATTAGATACTCTAACATAGTTATTTTAATTTTAGATTTAAGTGCTGGAGTACAAAAAGTTAGCTGTTAGTTTTATATTGCTGATGGTGCATCGCAGCAATGTGTCCACTATGATGACGCTGCTGCCCATCATCAATATTTATCAAATAGTGGTCAGTGACACTTCAATCCCTTAGTCGACTCTTACGACACCCGTAGGAGGAGTTGGGGTGGTGACAAATGTATTCTTACTGCCGTCACCACACGGCTGTGGGCAATGTTCTGATCATATTCGCTTATGTGCTGCTACTGTTCTTCAAGTCAGTACCTGGAAGACTACCGCGAACCATGACCCGTTGCCATGACATATATACGTATTTACAAGTGCTGTACCTATTTAATGTTTCCCCGTGTAATCCCGTGACAACCAGAGTCTTCCGCAGTTATTTTTCTCTATGGTAAGCATATCTGTTACGACATTGATTAATGTTCAAATAAATTTTTGACACTTCGGTGGCGTGACGTCTGGGTGACTGCATTTGTTTTAGATAAAATGCATACCGAATTGGCTCTGTTGTGCCAATATAAAAAAAAACCGAAGCGTCATTGCCTATAACTTACACTGGTCGTCATTTTCATAATAACACTGCCTTTATCATGTTAACAGTTTAAAGTAGAACACCAGAACTGACGCATTCCACGATGTCTTAGAAATATATGGAAAGTGCTGGAATTTTCTATCAATACATACACCGAATTCTAAAATACAACATTTTTATTCTTAACTTTCTTTGAAGTAGGTCCATACCTATGCGAAGACGACGTCACGTACCCGACATTCCTGTGGAGTGCACCAACTATTTGATTTGTCTACATAATCACAAGGCTCCCGTTAAGCGAGTGTATAAACCAATGTCACCGGGTCACCGATACATCGAGTGGCTTATTGTTCAGCCACAACGAGTTTTTATACAAATTCTTGTAAACAATTTTTACATTCATTATACTTAACACAGTAATGATGGAAGAAATTGCTCTTAGCGATACGCTCGTCTTTTATTTTACGCCTAACCGGTATCCATCTTCATTAGCCCCTGATCTGCCAGCTATTAGCTATCACTGCCGGGCGAGTATCACCGTGTCTCTTTTATTTACACGGGAGTGCGTATCTTTTGTTCATGTTTATAGCCCATACTTCATAGCCTAGTAGCTCGCGGTGAGACCAGTGCCTTAGGCTGACGTCACAGTCACACGTCACAGTGTACAGCGACGGTGTGTGAGCGAGACAGTGCTTTATACACGCATGGCGCAATCCCACTCGCACACCGTCGTCTTTTGAGGATTAGCTTCAATATGACGTCTACCTTAGAACTTGATCCCTAATAGGCGACCGGTCGGTCGAAAAAACCTGTCAATAGCATATAAGAGAGATAGTCGTGTATAAAGAGTGTATAGCATCTTAGAGAGATACCTCACACAAACAACGCGTTATGTAGTTATAGATAAGACTCAAATCGAAGACTTCACTTTTAAATTTAGAATTCTTATCTGCATTATTTTTTACCTCAATGTGTAATTTCATTCATTCCTTATGTGTTATGTGTGCTATTCTCCTCAATGAAACATGAACCCAAAAAAAAATGCCAAAATTTAGATGCACTCCACGAAAAGTCCACCGATGTCCCGTACAAACGGCTTTTCTCAAAATTGTGGGTTTATCGAAGTTCTCTTTCGTGACTAGATTCAGAAATTGCTCCCAAAAAAAACTCTTAAGAAAACTCTAAGTATCGGAATATACACGCGTTTGTACGGGACAGCCCATGGAATCCTCCTCCTGTCGATCCTACTTGAATAAATTAACCTTTTCACCGCCGCAGCCGGCCATAGACGACAACAGAAAAACGTGACTTAAGACGCCAATGACCGCACTGGCCGACAGCTACGTCAATGCAGAAGGAACTTACGTGGGATGCTGTAAAGTTCAATTTCGCTTAAATAATCTTAAACGCGTGACGTCTGGATCTCGGCATATTCCTTCGCCGTATGGCGGTGAAAAGTTCGGCTCGTTTTTTTCCCGATATTTTCGAAAAAATCAATGAAAGTTTCCACTATAATTTTCAACTCTAAATCAATGCGAGTTAGATCTAATTTTCACTTTTACCTGAATAACGCGATGTCATCGAAGAAATGCCAATTGAAATAGATGGCAAGGAGTGACAGTGACATTGATTATTTCTGTAAAAACCCGAAAAAAATCAAAATTTTCATATATTCCCGAAAAAAACCATTTGATTTTTTCCGACATTTTCAACGCTACGTCGGCCGACAAAATCCCATAGTCTCGGTCGGACCTTAGAATAAAAAAAATATATATTTTATTGAAAAAAGTTTTAAGGTCGATTCACAATTTGACAGTGA
This sequence comes from Thaumatotibia leucotreta, assembly GCA_025490895.1. NCBI lineage: Eukaryota > Metazoa > Arthropoda > Insecta > Lepidoptera > Tortricidae > Thaumatotibia > Thaumatotibia leucotreta. The sequence goes on from JALPQI010016894.1 coordinate 4,781, forward strand.
CTCCCACACTAGGCTAAGCCTGTATCGTGGAAATCAAAAACATTGAGAGGTTGCCTGTAACAATGCGGCATATTAACAAAGTGCATGCAGTCTTATAAATGAATCTTTATCTTTATCACAGCCCAGTCTCGGCCTTCTACAAAGCCCTGCTCGGCAACGCCGCGGTGTCAGCCCTGCGGCTCCACCAGCGGATCCCGGCGCGGGAGATCAGACCCTCGAGGGAGTTCCTAGCCCGGTTCTTCTTGGAGGACTCCGCGCATTACCTGCTCTATTCGCTTATCTTCATGAACGTGGCGCCTAATTTGTGTATCCTTTTTTATTTGTGAACTTGGTAAGATTTCGCCGCTATGAGTATAGCCTGCGACCATCAGTGTTATTCACTAAGGAAACCGCCTTGCTGTCAGCGCTGCGTCAGCGCTGCGGCAGCATCGAGCCTAAAAATGGTATTCACTAATGTACTTTAAACGACACTAGCGCTCGGCGACGAATGCAGCGTGAGCTGGAACGACACTGCGTCGAGAGTTTGACGTTTAATGTACGAACTTCGTATTCTCTAACGAAAAACAGCGACGAACTCGCCCACAACCTCGCTCACAGCCTCGATTCCTAATGTCAAATAAAACAGCTAGGATTTTTGACAAGGCTGTCTCGACGTCGAGCTCGTTGACGAACGCAGCGTCGAATGTGTGAATAAGAGAATAGCATAGCATATGTATGACGACTAACGCCAGCTCTAAACTGCCCCGAAAAATAATTGTTCAATGAGGGTTTTCTGAAATGACGTTCACCAGGGCAGCAGCACTGAGGCGTCAGGTCCAGAAACTTGTCTAAATTCTCAGAGCGCCTATAGTTTCGTGTTTAAATGTTTTGTACGAGTTAATAAAATTATATAAAAAATTTAAATACCTTTTAGTTTGGGGCTAGATAATTGTGTTTCTTAGCGGGACCTTATGGCTAAGTGGCGCCAACTAGTGGCATACGTTTTCGAAAAAACCCTCATTGTGCCAAGATAGGCAGGAGCTAGCGTTTTTATTAACACTGCGCATATTTCGGCGCAACATCTTTGACAAATGTTTATAGAATATAGCCAATGAAAACGTTTATTTACCAATCACAACTATTTTAAATGGCGATTTAAGTTTTGATAGGTTAACATTGAAATTCATTGAAGTGATGATTGAAGAGGGGGTGACACTTGTCAACTAAAATTCTGGACCGTTTTTAAAAGGCAATTTAATATGGCGTGCGGCTTCCATGTTTTATTTGTTCGTAGATAGTAACGATAATTGTCGTAGTTGAGTATCAACCTATCTCCAATACTGACTTGATGAAAAAACACCCGTATTGAGATTGAAAGAAAAGTGATATTTTAATGAATTGATTACTGTTTATCGAAGATTGAATAAGTATCCTCCTAAGGCCCACCTATACCAGAGAAATCAACGTTGAAATATTTACCTAATTGGCAGGAAATAAAGTTAATCTCAGTCAGTTTGTCAGTAAATTTTACGAGACAATCAATTGAAACTCTGTTTTAATTGAATATAATTTATCCAAAATACTGAACATGGTCCTTGACCCACGTTTTGTATTTTTTTTAAACTAGAATAATAATTGTGCATTGTGAATGCAGGTCACATATTATATGCTCTCTGACGTTACTATTTCTTATCTAATTTTTAGTGTACAAAAAGACAAATCATTTCGCAGACTTAATGCATGTGACGTTTTCGACCAGTCAACCATTCAGCCAGCAATAAAAAAAAATTGTGCTTTGCAGACTTTTATATTAAAAAAACGCATGATGAATTTTACTATAATTTAAGAGTTATATTTAAAATTAAAAAATCATGCGATTAATCGACAAGACATGCCAGATTTTATTTTATAAGTATTCTAAAATTGTTTAATTTTTTGCGCCGGTTTTCCTACTAATCAGAAATTGCTACTAATCACAGTCAAGGGATGACATAACTCTTGTTCATCATAAAATACGTTTTATTGTATACCCTAGTAATTATCGTTATTACAATATTATAATTTTATTCTAAAGTGGCTAATAAGGAAATATAACTAACGCTTGCGATATAAATAAGTATAAAGTTTACCCATCTTTACGATCCCTATCTTAATCTGTTATTAAACTGTATTACGAGTATACCTGCAAATTTAATGCTTTGATATTTGCTTTTCAATTTAGTCGTTGAAGTAAGGCCATTGCCCGCCATTTTACAGGGGTCTTAAACAATGGGTTATAAAAAATGCTAATGTGATCATTACCATGCACTTGCAAAATGTGTGGCGTTTAGTAGTCGACGAATTCGGAGCGAAAGCGGAAACCATGGTACCTTAGTACCTAACTAGAGTCTAATCTAAGGTATTTGGAGAATTCATTCCTAGTTCCTACATATTTATTCTTTTTTTATACTCCTTTGAGTAAAAATGCTATGTGGCAAAATTGTAAGTGTTATGATTTGAAAAATTACCTACCATGCGGGGAAAAATTTTTTTCTTTGTGAAAATAGTTTGGTAATGTAATATCTACAGATACCTTACTTTCAAAACTACAACATTTTCCAATAATAGACTCTCACGAAAACAGTTTGGGGTCTCCTGATTGTTACTCACCAATGACATATCGGAACAGCGACTCTGCTCATAATTGTCTAAACACCTCTATTGTCTAGACAATTAAGCGTTATGTATTGTCACTATCAAGGGCAGATTCATTTTCCCGACTAGGTTTTTCTGCATACTTCTATTGCTTCAGAAACAAACGATAAATTTTAATTGACATCTTATTAGTAACAAATTGACTCCACAGACGACTGTGAGATAACACATTCTTGTAATTCTTAATATGTTTTAATCTTATACGTGGCGTCACCATTTTAATACGTCGCGTCGCTTTACAAACGTTTCTCTTAAAATTAAAAGAAACATGTTTAATTTTCTGTTAGTCCGATTAACACATTATGTCGAATTTTAAACTGAGGTCCAGGCTTACCTTCGCCAATAATGCCACCGTCCCTAGTCCTATAAAATGTAGAATGTATACCTACATAAATACATCATCAGCCTAAGTATCTCAGTCCACGGCTGGACGTAAGCCTCTCCTATTACCTATGCGTATAGACGCATTAGGAGGTAAATGACTAAATGCCCATAATCGCCAGATCGCCACGCTGGGCAAGCGGTCAGTGGTGATCGCAGTAATGTGTCCAGTATGATGACGCTGCTGCCCATCATCAATCTTCTATAAATGGCCAGTGACATTTCAATCCCTTAGTCGGCTCTTACGACACCCGCGAGAAGAGTTGGGGTGGTGACAAACGTATTCTTACTGCCGTCACCACACGGCGGACCGTCAGCCATACAAGAGAAATATCCATTTGTCATTGAATGTTTTACTTATTAATCAGAGAATAAAGTTGTTTTTCATTTCTCTAAATAAATTAAGAAGCTCGTCCGTTCTAATTAAATATAATTAAAATTTGTTCTATGTTAATAAGTATTACAATACCGCCGGTTCATAAATATCTACACAAACATACACGTCAAAAGTTTGTACACCTTGTAGTTAACACCGAAAAAATAGGTCTTAGGTGGATAAAATATCTATCAAAATAAATGCATACTTAATTGATCAATTGACTTGACATCGTAGGTCAAATGCTTTAATCTAGACATCATTTTGTGTACATATTCCATATACGGTTTAGCATGTTTATGCAAATATCAATAAGCTACGTAAATACAGGTTTAAGAAAGCCAAGGTCGTCTGACCGATCGACCGATGACTATCGATTGGCCACCACTTTGAAGTGACACTGACTGACAATTTTGAAGTGTGTTTTTAATAAATATTTAATGACTTGTTGGTGAACATTTCATAACAACTTTGCTCCATTTCGTGATAGACAAATTGAATTTCAATAACGGACTTGTTATCATAATTGAATGTCAAAGATGCTAGTGTCGATTGTAAGGGAGTTTTAATAATAATAACCAAACAGAAAAAAAAACTTCAGCTGAATTCTCCAAGATCGCGCATCATTAGACCCCGACTAGATGCCAACTGGCAACGGGACCATATCTGGGTTAATAGCTATAGCCATCCGAATAAAAAAAAGTTCACCTCCTTTTTTTAGTCTGTTAAAAAATAAATTTCATCACAATAAAAATTCATAAAATAAATGTAGGTAACACGATACGAATAAAACACATAATTCTTGTATAATTTCATACGCTATTGTAATGCTAATTTAAATAAAGAGTTTATTACTCAGACTGTAGACTTAGTGTAGACCGCGGTCAACTAGGAAACCCGCGCGCTGTGTGTTCAGATTTTAGATTTGACATTAGCATGTGTATTAGATACCTCTTATATTGCTCTCATAAGCGAAAGAGCGATATCTCAAAAATAGAGGCATTTGCAAATGGAATCGTCAGCAATAGAATTTAAGGTGCATATTTGCATTAAAGGACTATGGGCAGATTTGTATGGAGAGTGGATCAAAAACCAACAGAGCTAAAAGTGGTGCCATTAAATAGGTATTTACAATTATTTATTTTCATTCTATGAGCACTATGTTCAATTCCATTGCAAAACAGAGATATTTGTATTTTAGTCACATTAAATACTATGATGAATGATGTCTGGACGACGGTGATTTACTTAGAGAATACCCGCAGAACGCCTTACTCATATAAATTTATCCAATGGAATTCAACTTTGCCCCCATAGAATGAAATAAAGTACATAAGCTGACCTTTTTAATGACACTACTCCCAGCTCTGTTGGTTTTTGGTCCATTTTGACGCATAGTCCTTTTATTTTTAGATATCGCTATTATGCTTAGCAGGGCAGTATAAATAGTCTGAGAAACGAATTACTTAGTTGTTTTCCCGAAAAATAAATGTGCGAGACAAAAAACTGAATCATCATCATTTATTTAAGAGCTTGGCTCTTGTCGGTGGAGTAATTTCCATTCTATTCTTTTCATCCAGCTCTCTATACGTTTCAACTTCTATAGTTTCCTTAAAAACTGAATGTAATTAGGTAAATTTTTATAAAATGTATGTATGCGAATAATACTGAATGCGTTAATAAAACACAAAACAGTTTGGGAACTTATGGACAGGATCAGGAGCATATCAAAAAATATAGAGTCTCATCTCGCCGCGATGACCGTAGAATCATAACAAACATTTCTTCCCGCTGTCAGTAGATAGGTAAACAACGGTTCCGTAATACAGACTGATTTATTTCATATCAAGCTTAGTCTACCCACATAATATTTGTCGATATACCCACACCCCCCGGTAACAATATAAATACTGCACAACACTCATGCTCTTTTTTTTCCGCGATCATTCTTTCGCCACGTGGAACTACGAGTAAGCGACGATAGTACGACTCAGCTCATAGTAAAGTAACCTATACTCGCGTGTGACGTCACTCCTTGACATTAGCAACCGGTCCACCGTGTTTGTACGGCGGGCGGTGCGAAGGTTGACCGAAGGTTCCTTTTTGTTTACGTCATTTGTTTAATTCGGCTTAGTACTAAATTTATTCTGTGTTATCGGCGAAACTGGCTATAGTAACATCGTCATACATTTCTATGACAGATATTCTCATTTCTATGTGACTGGGAAGACTTAGAAGTCTGGAATTTTTTTAATAACCAACACAACATACGTAAACAAGTAATCTTTAAATATTGTTGGCAATAATAGTCTTATATTTTGGGATTGACAGTTGGTTTTTATACATTTTATTTTTTATTTATTATCGTTATAATCGTAAACAACCAGCACATTTCGACTTTATTTGGTTAGAATTAAGATCGAAATTTACCTAAGTAAATCTACCAACCAACTAGAAATTACTTTGCTGATTTAAAATAATCTTTGGATGATATAAACCACTGAAAACTGGAATGAGGTAGAGTGAAAAAATCATTTGAAAAACCGGAAACCACGTCAGTATACTTGTTAGCATTTAAAAAATATTTTGTAATGTTTTACTAGCTAGTGTGCGGCGGCTGCGGCCGTAAAATTTTATGACGAGGCTATTTAGGTACTCAGCTACTTATAGTCAAATTGCTGATACTAGAGATTTACCTACTCAATGTTATTATTATGAGAAGAGAATATTCCCCATACTGTGATGGGTAAGTTACCTGGAACAACACATTACTAGTGATTGGTGATTTGGAAAAGCCATATAGTTAGTCCCAACGCGCTACCGTTTTAACATTTTTTTTACACTAGCAAAATACTGGTTAATATTGTAACTACAATAAGCCTACTATTTTCTTCGATTACCGCGATGATTATCCATGAAATAAAACGACCCGCAGATCACAAACCCTGTAAATTGTTCTAAACGTCTGGATGTAGTTGAATTTAATTAATATACGCGATATAATCCGTTTAAATAGTTTTATTTCATGTATAATTACTATTAGCTTTTTGAACGCCGTGAATTGTTCATCGTGCGTGCCCGTGTCGCCACAAATACAAAATTACACCACGCAGATCAGGCCTGCTACCGCGAACACCGAAGTTCGCAAATTTCGGGGATTTTTCTCTGTCACTCTAATGACGCCTTCGTTGGAGTGACAGAGACAAATCCCCGCAATTTGCGAACTTCGGTGTTCTCGGTAGCAGGTCAGAGCTTGAGCTTGAATGAAACTCATTTTTATATGTCAGACTAAAACGGTTAAAAGGTTAAAATCAGTAGGTCCACAATGTTCGCACACATTCCTTGACTCTCGCAGTGATCCTGACACCGATCTTCCTGTTCGCTCTTCTGCACGCTGCGTCCTACTCGCTCACCATCCTCGACGTGAGTACTCATCTACGTTCGTCGGCTGACAAGCAAAACTCACTATAAAAACTGTCACTACTCTTAGCAACCTCTTATGTCAGTATTAAATCAGAACTGAGATAGGAGCTATATTTCAAGTAGGTATTTGTTACTTAGTGAGTTTTGGTTGTCAACCGACGCGTTATTCATTTCTATACCATTCGTCAGTAGAATCTAAAAAATGTAAACAAACCTAAAAACTTGCATTATTCTATAATCGCACACTTAAAAACACAATCTTAAGGTGCGTTTAAACCAAAAGAGCATTCGCTGTTCTAGCGCCTGTTCTACGAAATCAACCAATCACGTTTTGTGTACCGATCGAATTTCGTAGAGTGGGAGGTTAGAACAGCGAATGCTCTTTTGGTTTGAACGCACCTTTAGTTTTATTACGAACTTAAAATCTTAACCCTTTAACGGGCAAGACTAAAAAAAATCGTGGGTTCAAGCCTCCACGTCATTATATAGTACAAAAAATTCTGTACATACAGTCAAGGGCAAAAATATGTATACACTTTTGCACCTTATTTTTACGGCATAAGATAAAAAATTGTATACATATTTATGCCCTTGACTGTACAAGAAAAAAAATAGGGTGTTCGTTTTTGAGACCGTTGCCCTATAAAGGGTTAAACCTTGAGTTCACATGCATTTTTACTTAAAATAATTGGTATGTATTTATTAGTATTAACGTAAAAATATATCTTCGAATGTGTTTCACGATATATGTCAAAGACGTCAAATGTTATGGAAAGTCAGCCCTATTTGTTTATGTTTACGTTTTTTTTTTCATAATAGGGTTATGCCTAGTGCTGACAGGCCAATAGGGGACCGTTTTGCAATTACACTTTAGTCTTCATTTTTCTGTTTTATTATACCGTGTGTTGCAAATAAATTATTTATTTCTATGAAATAAAACTATGAAAACGGATAAACTCGCGTATATTAACTAATTTTAACTTCATTCCATTCATTCATTTCCATTTGTCATCCGCAGACCACGAACCCTGTAAAGTGTTCGAAACGTCGGAATGAAGTTAAAATTAGTTAATATACGCGAGTTTATCCGTTTTCATAGTTTTATTTCATGTGTAATCCTCGCGGTAACCAAAGAAAATATTATTTATTTGTAATTTTGTGTTACAGACACTCGGCCAGAACTCTCTATGGGTGGCTCGCCTTCTGATCTCGCTGGTGGAGTTCCAGTCTCGCAACATCCTCCGCGCGGCCGCTCTGGCGGAGATCGTTCTGTTCCCGCTAGTAGTGTTCATGGCACTATTGTGAGTACATTTAATACCGTGTGCGTTGGAGGAATATAATTATTATATCAGCATATACATGATTGTGTGTTGCCAGTGATGACATACGGTACTGAAACGTGGCCGCTTACAATGGGCCTCATAAGAAGGCTCAAAGTCACCCAAAGGGCAATGGAGAGGGCTATGCTAGGAGTCTCTCTCATCATCATCATCATCATCAGCCAATTGACGTCCACTGCTGGACATAGGCCTCCCCCAGAGAGTTCCACAAAGATCGGTCGTGAGCTGGTCGTGAGGAGTCTCTCTGCGTGATCGGATTAAAAATGAGAGGGGGAGTGGGCGGGGCACATTGCGCGTAGAACCGATGGCCGTTGGTGCGGGAAGGTTCTTGAGTGGCAGCCACGTACCGGAAGGCGTAGCGTGGGTAGGCCCCCCACAAGGTGGACTGATGACCTGGTGAAGGTCGCAGGAGTCCGCTGGATGCGGGTGGCGCAGGACCGGTCATTGTGGCAATCTTTGGGAGAGGCCTATATTTGGGAGAGGCCGATATGATGATGATGATGATGATGAGACATCAAAAAAGGCTCATCCTTTTAGTACTTCTTGAGTTTACTTTAAATGGTAGCCTATATTAGTTATACTTTTTTTAACAGGACTATTGTGGTGTGATAGCCATACAATTAATACGGATTTTGGTGACTTGTCATGGACAAAGGGTTTAGCAGCCTTACCGAACAAGAGGTGCCTTTCCCCACGGATGAGGTCAATATTTTAGGTGGTGTACTAGCAGGACCTAAGAATACTCCATGCTTAATATCAGCTCTAGATCTTCTTTTGTTTCAGAGTTATTCAAGATAATGTAAAATATACAGGGTGTCGTTGAAAGTGGCATATTTCGAGAACTGTTCAAGTTAGATCAACCAAACAAAATTGTGTTTGATAACAATAAAATTAACTACAAAATGCATATTTTTAACCTGCATCTTGTCCTTATTTTTCATAATAAAAAAAGAGTTCTTGTTTTTTTTTTCCATATTTTTTTTTATTTCACGCGGAGGTACACCTACAAAAAAAATATGCATACATAGCCACTAATGTCCACTGTATACATAAATAAAAATATTTCCGTAAATCATCGTGCGTCATGCCAAAAAAAAAATATTTCAGAAGTAGTCGTTACTGGCATACAAATAAAGTACCAGTGCAGTGTGAACATAAGTTAGTATGTAGGTATACAATCTCTTGACACTTACCGCACAAAATATCATTGACGTAAATTGACTTATTAGTGCATTTGCTATATAAATCAGCCTCTTGTCAATTTTGTATGCATTTTTTCTTTCCACATATATTTTTTAACGTTTTTTCACAAGGCTTACACTTAATGTTTTCCATTTTCCAACAGAAAATGCAACAAATCAAATGTCGAAAACAATATTATGTATCAAATGTTTATCTCTCTTTTATACAGGGTGGTCCAAACCTAGACGTCAAAAAATTTTTTTTAGATTCCTCACGTTATGAGCTATCAGAATATACCCCATGTATGTTAGCCGATTTTTTGTAGTTTTCAAGTTATTCATTTTTGAAAAATTTTTTTTAATGACAAATAAATTAGCGTCCTCAGTTCGATACAAGTAGGATAAAAAAATACCAAATTCAAAATTTTACGCTAAAAACGCATCAAAATAGCATTAATTTACGTAAATAAAAAATTTTAGTATTTTAAAGGGATCTTCAAGGGATTTTAGTATTCTAAAGACCGCCATTCTAGACCTTGAGCCTTCGTAAAAGCAAAAAAAAAGTGATACTTAATGATGAGGATTTTTCGGAGTAATCGGTCAAATAAACTCAAAAAAGCTTAAAATTTTAAAGTAGTAAAAAAATACTTGAATAAGTACACAAATTGAGTTTTCGTGTATGTTCTGTTTTTGTTTATTGATGAGAACAACAAAACAGACGAAATTTTACTTTATTTTTAAATAAAAAAATATAGAAGCTTTTTTTTAAGTTTATTTGACCGACTACTCCGAAAAATCCTCATCATTAAGTATCACTTTTTTTTTGCTTTTAGGAAGGTTTAAGGTCTAGGGCAGTCTTTAGATTACCAAAAATCCTTGGGATATGTTTTATTTTTTTATTTACCTACATTAATGCTATTTTGATGCGTTTTTAACGTAAAATTTTGAATTTGGTATTTTTTATCCTACTTTTATCAAAGTGAGGACGCTAATTTTTTTGTCAGTAAGTGCTTTATTTGTAGTAATACTTTCACAAAAAGAAAATCTTTAAAAAACCCAATAGTTTTTTTTATCAATAAATTTCTTCATTCCAGTATTTCTCTAAACATTTTTTTCAAAAATTCATAACTCGAAAACTACAAAAATCGGCTAACATACATGGGGTATATTCTGATAGCCCATGACGTAGAGAACCTAAAAAAAATTTTTTGACGTCAAGGTTTGTACCACCCTGTATAGCGTACACCCTGTATAATGATTTCAAAGATTCAAAGATTCAAAGAATTTATTTGTTCCGAATACAGTTCTTGAGTTGTTACAATAATGTTGTCCAGTGTATTCAGCCTGCATGCAGACGTACAAACATATGAGGGAGCCATGCGGTTTAAAATTATAACTAAATTAATGTTAATTATTAATAATATTATGTAAATTTTAAAATGTGTACAATAATTCAATAATAAAAATAAATAAAAAATATGTAAAAATGTCAACGTAAACCTATAACTTTAAAATTAAAATATAAAAATAAAAACAAAAATTAAATTAAATTAAATTTGATAACACATTTCAAAATTCGGATGTCAACTTATATCTAACACATTAAATTAAAAGTTTAAAGTCTGATGTCAACTTAAATTTAAATATTGCGAAACACTATAAAAACATCGGTCTAATAGCCAGGAATTCAATTTATTCTTAAATAAGTCAATTTACGTCAATGATATTTTGTGCGGTAAGTGTCAAGAGATTGTATACCTACATACTAACTTATGTTCACACTGCACTGGTACTTTATTTGTATGCCAGTAACGACTACTTCTGAAATATTTTTTTTTTGGCATGACGCACGATGATTTACGGAAATATTTTTATTTATGTATACAGTGGACATTAGTGGCTATGTATGCATATTTTTTTTGTAGGTGTACCTCCGCGTGAAATAAAAAAAAATATGGAAAAAAAAACAAGAACTCTTTTTTTATTCTGAAAAATAAGGACAAGATGCAGGTTAAAAATATGCATTTTGTAGTTAATTTTATAGTTATCAAACACAATTTTGTTTGGTTGATCTAACTTGAACAGTTCTCGAAATATGCCACTTTCAACGACACCCTGTATATTTTACATTATCTTGAATAACTCTGAAACAAAAGAAGATCTAGAGCTGATATTAAGCATGGAGTATTCTTAGGTCCTGCTAGTACACCACCTAAAATATTGACCTCATCCGTGGGGAAAGGCACCTCTTGTTCGGTAAGGCTGCTAAACCCTTTCTATTCAAACGCCCCCACGTATTTTGCCTCGTAATTATTACATTAAATAAATGCAAATAATTTCGATTTTTATGTGCTTTCATCTTAGTATCGTGTGTATTCAGCACTTTTCTTAAATGACCTTTTGTCAAAATTTTAGTTGATCACTGAATAACCTTGTATTGATTTAAACTTTCACGAGTTTCACGATTATCACTCATATTTTAACGACCAACGGGACAAATTAAACGTAAGTTGCGATTAAGACCCGTTTTTTCTTCAAGATACGAAAATAAGAGATTGTGCATTACATTAATTTACAACGCATAATGACCCGTTTGTTGTTAAAATATGACGTCGGCTGACAAGCAAAACTCACTATAAAAACTGTCACTACTCTTAGCAACCTCTTATGTCAGTATTGAATCAGAACTGAGATACGATCTCTATTTCAAGTAGGTATTTGTTACTTAGTGAGTTTTGGTTGTCAACCGAATATGAGTAACCTTATTGAAAACCGGGGTTCCTCTATCCAACATTAAACTTTGACTATCCCTTTCAGCGGCTACTGCGGCCTGATGACCCCATTCGTGTACTACTACTTCGTGACGTGGCGCTACGCGTCCCGTCGCAACCCGTATACGCGGAACACGTTCCGTGAGCTTCGCGTAGTATTCGAGCGTCAGGCCTCCCGCCCCGGCCTGCCGGCGCCTCTCAAGAGCGCCATCAACAGTGGAGTGCAGCTGGTGTGCCGTCTGGCGCCGCCCATGGAAGCACAGCCGCAGTGAGCTCTTTAATATTCATGTAGTCCTGGTACTTTTAGTCAATTTCAGGGTTGGTGTTTAGCGCTTTTATGGGGAAGTCCTAAGGCGCTCTTTAGATATTATGATCCTCTGGACATCTGGCATTGTAGTGGAATGTCAGGCCTCCCGCCCCGGCCTGCCGGCGCCTCTCAAGAGTGCCATCAACAGTGGAGTGCAGCTGGTCTGCCGTCTGGCGCCGCCCATGGAAGCAAAGCCGCAGTGAGCTCTTTAAGATTCATGTATTCCTGGTACTTATAGTTCACTTCAGGATTGGTGTTTAGCGCTTTTATGGGGAAGTCCTAAGGTGCTCTTTAGATATTTCCTCTGGCATTGTAGTGGAATGTCAGGCCGCCCTTCCCCAGTCTACCTGTGCCGCTGAAGAGTGCCATCAACAGTGAAGTGCAGCTGGTCTGCCGTCTGGCGCCGCCCATGGAAGCACAGCAGTGAGCTCTTTAAGATTCATGTAGTCCTGGTACTTTTAGTTCACTTCAGGATTGGTGTTTAGCGCTTTTATGGGGAAGTCCTTAGATATTATGATCCTCTGGACATCTGGCATTGTAGTGGAATGTCAGGCCTCCCTCCCCAGTCTACCTGTGCCGCTGAAGAGCGCCATCAACAGTGGAGTGCAGCTGGTCTGCCGTCTGGCGCCGCCCATGGAAGCACAGCCGCAGTGAGCTCTTTAAGATTCATGTAGTCCTGGTACTTTTAGTTCACTTCAGGATTGGTGTTTAGCGCTTTTATGGGGAAGTCCTGAGGTGATCTTTAGATATTATGATCCTCTGGCATTGTAGTGGAATGTCAGGCCTCCCTCCCCAGTCTACCTGTGCTGCTGAAGAGTGCCATCAACAGTAGAAACAGCTGGTCTGCCGTCTGGCGCCGCCCATGGAAGCACAGCCGCAGTGAGCTCTTTAATATTCATGTAGTCCTGGTACTTTTAGTTCACTTCAGGATTGGTGTTTAGCGCTTTTATGGGGAAGATCTAACGTGCTCTTTAGATATTATGATCTTCTATACATCTGGCATTGTAGTGGAACGTTGCCTCCCTCCCCAGTCTATCTGTGCCGCTGAAGAGTGCCATCAACAGTGGAGTGCAGCTGGTCTGCCGTCTGGCGCCGCCCATGGAAGCACAGCCGCAGTGAGCTCTTTAAGATTCATGTAGTCCTGGTACTTATAGTTCACTTCAGGATTGGTGTTTAGCACTTTTATGGGGAAATCCTAAGGTGCTCTTTAGATATTATGATCCTCTGGCATTGTAGTGGAATGTCAGGCCTCCCGCCCCGGCCTGCCGGCGCCTCTCAAGAGCGCCATCAACAGTGGAGTGCAGCTGGTCTGCCGTCTGGCGCCGCCCATGGAAGCACAGCCGCAGTGAGCTCTTTAATATTCATGTAGTCCTGGTACTTTTAGTCCATTTCAGGATTGATGTTTAGCGCTTTTATGGGGAAGTCCTAAGGTGCTCTTTAGATACTATGATCGGCTGGACATCTGGCATTGTAGTGGAATGTCAGGCCTCCCTCCCCAGTCTACCTGTGCCACTGAAGAGTGCCGTGCCATCAACAGTAGAGACAGCTGGTCTGCCGTCTGGTGCCGCCCATGGAAGCACAGCCGCAGTAAGCTAAAAGCTCTTTAGATATTATGAGCGCCTGGTACTTCTTTGCGTAGTAAGTGACAGGACCGGCTCCTCTGAAAAGTATCACCAGCGTGCATCGTCATTCATTCCTGTTACTTTCAGTTTGTTACATCCTAAGTTCGACTTTCGAGGCTGCACAGCCCTCCAGCCTTAGTAAGCTAAAGCTCTTTAGATATTATTACCCCTGGTACTTCAGCCGTAATTTTGGAACGTGACCCGGCCGAATTCACCCACGCCTCTGAAGAGCTTCTGGTAGCAAATCTCGCCATAATTATATCTCGAATGCCTTCACTTTCTGAAAATACTCTAGCTTTTATACAACACGGAGTCATAACCAATTGTTTTTTTTTTTTCAGATAACGCTAAAGGCGCCAGTAGGAGATAAGGACATCTGCGACGCTGCGTCGCTCCCGCTCACACAATACCTCCGTGTCCAGAACTCAACAAATACCTTATGCTGTATCGCTAACTTAACTGTCCCTTTCTAGCAACTAGCTAGTTTATACGCTAGACAGGGACGGCTATGTGTGGGCAGTTCATATTCAAGTCACTAGAAAAAATTGTGTCAACTTTGAACTCTGATAAATTACATTCTTAAACATTTTAAGATTGAACTTTAATAAGCCTAAATCTTTGCGATCAATCGTATTTTTCTAGTTTCTAATCATCGTTTTAAGTTACAAGACACAATTTCTTTTTTTTTTCTAGTGATGTGAATAGTTGATTAAAACCATATTTGATGGTTGCTAAGTGTCGCAAATTGTAAGATCATCATGATGTTACATTATCTGTGTTGTCGTTTGACATGTGTCAATGTCACGTGACAGGTCGTTTCGTGTGAACACATTCTGTGTTATGAGCTTCACTTTGACATACATATTTATTTAAAACTCTTGGTTTATATTGAATCAAACTGTTGTATTGATAGTATTTTAATGGGACAACTAAGGTATTATTTTAAGTTTAATCTTACTTAAGTACGAGTCAATGATTTTGGTCCAAGTTATTTTAAGCTGTTAGGTTGGCACTTCTGTTTATCGTTTATTGAAAACTTTTTTCTTACAAAAACCAAGCAGTACAATTCTAAAAACTCCAGCATTTGAAGTGCTGTCCATAGTGTTAGGTAGTCTGGTAAGATACCGAAAGGATTAAAACCATACAACATTTTCAAATCCGGACCTGTCAATAATAGATGTCGTATCATAACTACTAAAATAAAATGTCATCGAATTAATTCCCATTGCATTTTTGTCACAATTTCCTTTTGCATTTCTCTCAAAAGTTCCTTTCCGAATCTAATCATTCCATTTTTGTAAACCTTGTTGTTTCTACGCCGGTTGTTTTTTAATTACTCGGCAAAATTTGTATTACAATATGATATGCACTTGGTTTGGGGTGAATGTAGTCAGGATTTTTAAATAAATGTTAATATTAGATATGTGTATTTATTTGTTTTCAAGCCTTTATTTTACTTACCCTATTAATGTTTTATTTTGGGTCAGATCTTTAAATTTAATCTATTTCTAGTTATTGATGACTTAATTTAACCTTTTGACCGCCAATGACTGATATATCGGCACCGCAGCTTCAACGCCAAAGACCGATATGTAAGTCAGCTACAGAGAAAATAGACTTACATGCACGTGCGTAAAGTGACAGTAAAACGCAAAATGATTTCGCGGCGCTTTTGATGGGAGACTGGCTACGCTTTTTTTCAGTCGTTTCACCCTATGACCGCTAGACGGCGAAGGAATATAAGCTAAGGGCGTAAGCTAGGGCTACCCGCTGCTTTTCATTTCGACTTTGAGGTAAGTAAAACAATCGATTAAGTTTCAATAAAATTACTCTCGTCCCTAGAGACGGAAGAGCCACTTTCGGCCTGCCTAATCACGTACGAAAATTGAACTTTCCGATCAAATTCGAAATATTTATAACGTGTATCCAAGTGACACATTATATATAATTTAATACTTCAAATAAATATAACTTACAAAAATATGGCACGTAATAATTAAAATACAAAAATAACCAAAATTTTATAGCTATGATAACAGTTACAAGTCCGTCAATAAAAAAAACGTGGCAAATAAAAAAAAAATATGCCGTCGTCGACAGAAAATTTGAATATGCCTACTTCATCTATTCATGATCTAATACGTGTTTATACTCTGTCTAACCATCGCTGTCAGTAGACAATAGCGGCAAATTCAAAAAATGTAGGTGCGATAAGTTGGCTTCCCATAGAATAGTTGAATTTGCCGCCATTTTTTACTGACAGCGATTGTTAGACAGAGTATAATGCCAAACGTTTATACTGATGAGCGTTTAAATTGTTTACTCAACTAGCTTGCAGAATACATTCAAAATTTCAAAATGCAGTTTTGCAGCTGTTTTCGATTTTATTGCTTAGTGCAACAATATTTCAATACACAAAAATAATTAATCACACAGACCATTTAAACTTATAATAATATCAGATCTTTTCAATAATTTATTCATATAAACAAAATAAATTATCCAAATAATGTAATCAAAAGAGGACAACAGTACGGTTTCAGAACGTTACTCTTAAAATGACATTGACGTTTATCCACTTGTCTGTGTCCGGCCTTTCTAGTTTTCTCAGCCCCCGTTGCAATCATGGCGGTGAACAATATTTCCAAAAAGCGAAAAGTATGTTAAAAAATGTGCCTAAATCTTTGAAATATATTCGTCAAAATGTTTACCAGTTCCATATATACCTATATTCTTCAGCCAAAACGTATTTAACACAGTGAAATTTGTGATGTTTTTGGATCTTTTCGGGCAAATTCAGTGTTTAGTTTCAATATATTTCCATACAATATCGTCTAAGTTGAATTTTATTTTTTTGCTAGCGGTGTCTAAATTCGGAATAAGTGTTACAGTGTTCTTTTGACACACCAATATTCGCGCGACTAACATAACCTCTTCGTACATTTCAGTTCGTCGGAGATGGAGTGTTCAAGGCTGAACTGAACGAGTTCCTGACCCGTGAGTTAGCCGAAGATGGCTATTCCGGCGTGGAGGTCCGTGTCACTCCGACGCGGTCGGAGATCATTATCATGGCGACCCGCACACAGAGCGTGCTGGGCGAGAAGGGCCGCCGCATCCGCGAGCTGACCTCAGTCGTGCAGAAGAGGTTTAACATCCCCGAGCAGTCTGTGGAGCTCTACGCGGAGAAGGTCGCCACCCGCGGTCTCTGCGCCATCGCTCAGGCCGAATCCCTCAGATACAAACTTATTGGAGGTTAGTTTACTTGTAAATAAACGGTGGATTATGGTTACTACCACGTATTGAATGTTAAAAGGAAGGACTGAAACTCGTACAAAGTAATGGTTATGACAGAAATGGTGCTAAATAGTTTAAAACAGGGACCAGATCTGATACTGGTATTTTCTCCATAGAAAAGAACAATTCGTTTTTCGTTCTTCGGTTTATAAATGTTGTAAATTACATAAAATATTGAGTTGGAGATAATGAGTATAAAAAAATTTAAAATATTGGGCTAAGTCAAAATTTTCTAAAATAAAGGTTCCAGTCCCTGGTTTAAAATCATAGTTTTCAGGCTTTTTTGTATTCTATGTTTGGATTGAAATGTAGTCTAAGGGGTTATTTTGAGGCAGCCTGCAATTGTTTAATAATACACTGCACCCCAATTTAACCTGACACTGCCACTGTATAGTGGTATTGTTTTTCATTGGGGTAATATTGAAGACCTTTGAATTTGTGTTTGCTTTTTCATTAGAGTGGACACAGTGTACGAAGGGAACAAGTATCTTATCAATTCAATGATTTATTAGTAGCTTACAC